>PVKE010007046.1:20000-52038 GCA_004027555.1 Craseonycteris thonglongyai | reverse complement strand
AGAGAGAGAGAGAGAGAGAGAGAGAGAGAGAGAAGGGGGAGGGCCCAGAGCAGTCTCCATAGTTGTACATCATTGTTTTTCTACATAGTTTAATTCCACAGATGGAGGTGGGGTTGTGGCAGGGCAGAAACAGGCCAGGGGCCTCCCACATAGGAGGCTCGCCCCGGTGAAAACTGAAGTGGGAGCACACCCCAGTTCAGCACATGGGTCCACACAGGCTGGGACCAGGATTCGATCCTTGGACCCCAGAGCTGCAAAACAAGTGCTCAACCCACTGAGCCATCCTGGCATCCCCCACCATGCAAAATTCTTATTTTCTTTTTGGATCCTCCCTCCCAGGAGAATATGTTGATGTTGCTCATTGCCCTATGTCTAGCACCTAGAATAGTGCCTGGTACATTTTCAGGAAACATTTCCTAAAAGGATAAATGAATAAGCTTTTATTTCATTACCAGTAAAACACCCAGATAAATCCTATACATTTGCAGTCTAGACTGACAGAGCATCTTTGATATTGAAAGCAATACAGTCCCCCGAATTAGAACTCATGGAAAGAAGTGAGCCAACATTAAACACCATTCTTACATCTTTGAGAACAAAGGCCTCTTGTTTTTATTTATGTGCAAGGAAAGTTGAGTCTTTTGGCAAAGGGGACTGTTTGGAGATACTCCCTCCTTTTGAACCAAAAGGTCACACATACTTCTTCTCCAACTTGGCGCTTAGCCCTCCGTTCTGGTTTCAATCTGGAGATTTTATCTGACAGCCTGCAGGTCACTGCTTATGGTGGACTTGCTCTGTTGCCAGAGTTAACTTGGAGGATATACCACCTAAAGCGCAAAACGTGCATCAAGAGAGGAAGAAGGAATCTTTAAAACAGTTTAGTTTCCAGGATTAACTTTAAAGTGATTTTGAAACTTTGTTTCTACTGTTATAGTGCCTTATCTATTTCCAAGTTAAAAATCCTGGAAGCTAATTCAATTAGCCATGCCAAATACACATTCTTCTGAATCAAAAGGATGTTGATCGCCCTTCTCCCTATCCTCCTAAATGGTCTTTCTAAACATGTGAAACAATAATAGCACACAGTAGCCCACCTGTCATCTAAAAGAGTGACTGTAAAACTCAGCAGAACAGAAGTCCCTAATGCCTCATTTCAGGTTAACTTTAGAATGCAAAGTTGGAAGACTGAATCCAACTTATGTTGTAAGGGTCTTTGCAAGGACCATGTGAAAGTTTGGGGCTGAGAATCCATTTCATTCCTGGATCTCTGGTGGTTGAGGTTCTTGTAAAGTGAATCTAGGCACAAACTCCAAGCTGTCTCCCAATGAAGTCCATGTTCCTCTTCCCCATTTGTAAACAGCTGAGCCACAAATTCCCTTTTATCATGTGCCACAGGAAGTTATAGAAAGTAGATCTGGGTTAAGCGAGATACACACACACATATATATATATGTCAAATCTGATAACAGCATAATTACTGAAGATCAAAAAGCTTATTGAATGCGAGGTTATTTCTATTACAAATGCTTTCCATACAATCAGTCTTATCGTCCCTTCCCAGCTTTAAAAACCAGAGAGAGGGGAAGCCAGGACGGCTCAGTGGGTTAAGTGCTCACTTTGCCGCGCCGGGGACCAAGGATCGAATCCCGGTCCCAGTCAGTTTGGACCCATGTGCTGAACTGGGGCATTCCCCCAGTTCAGTTCTCTCTCTGTCTCTGTCTCTCTCTCTGTCAAAAACAATAAACAAAAAAATGTTTAAAAAAAAAAACCAGAGAGATTCATGGAATGAAAAAATTATTGGGAAGATTCTAAATTGGCACCCTAGAATTCTTGCTGCCTCAGTTTATGTTCCTTGTGATGTTTCTTTGATTTTAAGGCCAATGAGGGCAGCTATTGCTTGTATAGTGCTCTATTCTTTTCAATTTATGAGTCAGCTCTTTGACTCCCAAGGCCCCTTCTTCAATAGCTACAGGATTAGCATCCATGGATTTCCATTTGGTCCTTATCATCACAGAGGAGGGTCAGCCATGTACTGAATAGTTGAGTTTGGAGGAAGGCACTGGGAGAGAAGCAGTGTGCAATTAAAAAAAAAGGTAGATAAGTGAAAGTCAACTGTGTAATTACTGAACTGGGCTTTAACAGAGGTAGAAAGCTGTATAAAGGCACTTCACGGTAATTAATTGGACTTCACATTCTAAATTGAGGAAAATAAAAAAAATCAATAATTTAGAATGTGTCATACTTATTGACACTAATGAAACCTCCTGAATAAGCATTTAATGCAACTCCACTGCTATTTTAAATTTACGTTCCTCACTGAGCGAACATTACAAGGTCAGGTCAGCTCCCCCCGGGCTTCACAGAGCTGATGCTATCAAATAGGCAGGACTTTGTTCCTGCTGTATGTGGAACAACCCTTTAGAGAGTTGTTGAGCTGTCCGTGGTGCTGAAAAACCATCTCTCCCCTGTGGTTCATCAGGGGACACACATTCAGAAATGACGTATTACAGTATCTCATAGTGCAGTGATCCACACTTCCATGCTTATTTGGGGGGAAAAACACATAGAAATTTCTAATCCTCCGGTTTCCTAGAAAGCTTTGGTTTGATTATTCTATCTCAACAATGTCTCATTTTACTCTGTTCTTTCAGATATTAATAACCACATTGAGGTATTACTTTGCACTTGCTTGCATTTTTCCCTGTAAGTGTTCTCTCTCTCTCTCTCCAGAGATTGGAAGTTTAAGAATTGTGGAAACGTTCATGGATTTCCTGGAATATTTGGATTCAAATTTAGGATCTATCTCTTATTACATGAGTAACTTGATTGAGTCAAGTTATTCTCTGTGCCTCAGTTTCCTTATTTGTAAAAAGAAGTGATTGCTACCCAGTCATTAGCTTTGGGGGAGGGTCAAATGCAATGGCATATTTCAAAGTGCTTTCAAAACATGCTGTAAAATTGTGATCTGTATCACATTGACTTATGTTTATATCACGTAAGATATTCTTGGCACAGCATTCACAATTAAAGTGGGTTTTTGTTTGTTTCCTTCAATTTAGAACAGTCCAAGAGAAATTAAGAAGCCATCTCATAACCAGGAAATCTTAGACGGTTATGATTGTAAAGACAGATTGACTTGGAAGAAGGCAGAGAAAGTTCAAAACTGAAATTCAGACCTTATTAAATCATCAAAAAATAAGACCCAAAGCCCCAGTCATCTCCAGGTCATCACTGTCTCCATTCCAGTTCTTGGCATTCATTGAAATATTGCCCCAGTCAGTACACGATGTAAAAACAGATCATCTCATTTAATCTCAGTATTCTCATTTTGCAGATAAAATAATTCATTTGAGAGTGATGAAATAACCTGCCCAAAAAAACAAAGAATGGCAGAACTAAAATTTGAAGGCAGATTATTTTGAATCCAAAGCTTATTCTCATAATCATTATGTCCACAACCCCCTAAATCTGAATGGGTCCTTTAGATATGGGTTAACGTAGAAGCTGGGCAGAATTTCTTGAGTCTCTTCTATCAGAGCAGAACTTTTAAGAGCATATTATCTAGCATATTAGAAGCCATGACAAATACAAATTGTTTGGAAGCAGGAAGGAAAATTTATTGTAAAATTTGCCTTGTGAATTCTAACCTACAGTAAATCCCCTATATGCAACAAATCAGAAGAAGAATAAACTGGAGTCACCAGTAGACTGACTTAAATGACCAATTCAGAATCCCTAAACCAGTGAGAAGTAATTTCCTTGCATCATAAAGAGGTTCAAATAAGATGTCTTAGGGTGGTTGTAGTGTTTTCCTATCAGATCTCAAAACAGCAGCTTTAACAATTATGTTACTCCAAATTACATTTATTGTTCAATTCCTTTTCCATCTATGTATTTATTTTTTATTCTTAAAGATCCAGTTGCTATTCCCCTTCCTCCATGAATATTCACAGATGCCTCCAACTCACAGCAATTTAATCTTCCTCTGTATTCATATCATTTCTGCCTCCACCATACATTTCTCAACAAGCCACCTATTGTCCTGGAATATTTATCCATTTTGTCACATAACTATTTCACATATATTAATAATTAACATATTTATATCTTATTTCAACCTTACTGGAGACTGAATCATAGTTGGTGCTCAATAACTACCGGTATTTGAAGTTAAGTGGAAGTGGCTACACGTCATTGAAATTGCTTGTTGAATATCTGCATTCTCCCCTCCTTTCATGGATTCCCTTAGGCCCATAAGTAAGGACCACTTTTTCTGTTATATTTACTATCATATCTTTTGTGTCAGGCACCTCACAGGGGCTTATGTGCATAACTGGAATAAATGAAGGAATGAATGAGACAGTTGAATTTACAGAGATAATTAACCTACACTGAATGCCCACACCCCTGCTAATGGTAAGAAATGTCAAATCTACTTTAAGTGGATATACTATGTTCCTAAATGAACTTGTTTTATTTGACATGAAAACCACTTCCAAAGTAGAACAGGAGATTTGTGTTCGAAACTTCTGTTTCTAGGTATACTAAAAAGGCAACATGGATCATAAAAACTTACATGAGAATAAAAGAGAGAGGTCTCAGAGCTTAAAAGAAATTTATATTAATCCTTTGAAAAAATACACAAGATGCCTTAACTCTGTATAATTCCATTTTTATTCAAAAATATTTACTGTAATAAATGCTGGGGTAAGAGAAGTGAATAAAACCAGTGTGGTCCTGTCTTCATAGAACCTACATCTTAACATAATGAGAAAATAAAGGGAATCTCTCCTTTTCATTTATACAATAAGTATTGATGAAGAATCAATTTCATGCACAGCATTGGGTTTTCACTATCCTGACCTTGCAGCATCTACGATATTAGTGAGTGTAGAACAGATGACACAAGCAGTTAATCTGATTTAATAAATCCTTTAATTGTCTTGGTAAATACTTGGGGAGGCAAAGGGATAGTGGAAAAGGAGGGTCCATAAATAGACTTTAATCCCCCTTTCCACCTTCTTTCTATACTCTTACATAGAAATACTAAGACAGTTCTTTGAGAGGGAGCAATCTCTGCCTTGCTTAGGGGAAAAAGAATTAAGAGTTTGCATGGATATACAGAGGGTGCCAAAATATGAATACACATTTCAAGAAAGGAAACAACTGTATTAAAATTATAATACTCAATATATATCAATAACAAAGATGATACAAGTCACGTTTGACTTCTGCAGTTACAAGAGGTGCTCAAAGTGGTTACCATCGGCATCTAGATGCTTGATTACAGCAAACAACTGCTTGAGCAACACTGACCAAAGTGTCCACTTGTATTGCTGCGCATGCCCTTTCTATTTACCATGCATCTCAAACTTATCATGAATGCATACAACTGTTAGGCATGTTGAAAGTTCTGTTGCACACTCATGCCTCCATCATCATTGTACTTCCACAATGCTCTCAAATTTCAAACACCACTTCAAAATGGTCTTGCACTCCTTGAATGACAACCATGCTTCCGCCATTTTCTTTGACTCTCCTGCCTGTCACGTGGTGATGCTAGCATTCATTTAATTAATGCCATCTTTTGAGCAAATGTCATACTACATATTGCTACCATAATTCAATTCGACTTCGAAAAGTAATACACGGATAACCTCTCTTAAAATGTATATACATTTTTCAGCACCCTCGGTATTGGGAGGGAGGAAGAGGGGAAGTAATAGTCAAGAATGCTTTCTTTCATGGTGGGCGTCCTGGCCTCCAAAACAAACACAGTTGAAGGACTTAAGGAGCAGCCGTCTCCTGAATGTACATGCATATCTTCATGGACCCTTTGATCCATGATGCGCATTCTCTAGTTCAAAGTTTTTCCTTTTCCTTTGTTGTGATGAAGTTTTCTATTATTCCATTAAGTATTATGTTTTCCTAAAACAGGACATTCTCTTGCAGTTTTACATACAGTATTTGGAGTAATACTACAGATCCACACAACATCATACAGGAGAAACTTATGTATCAAGGGCCAAATTAATCAGTGACATCTACAAACTGGGATCAGGGTCTGGTTTACTGCTTTAAAAATGTGCCTTATTTATAGGTAGCTTAACTGCAGTAAGTGCCGAAGAATGTACTGCCTTCTTTGTAATGAGTTTTTATGGTCTTAGTCTTCAAAAGCGCAGATTCCATCTGCAACAGCAGACTGTGAGAATTCGTCTATTAATAGCTGCTGGTACACAGTTAAATCAGAGCTAAGAGGCCCAGGGCTGTAGAGACAGCCAGATGGAGATAATGCCAGAAGGTGACTGTATGGACAAAAAGATCATCTATTTTTTCCAACACTGAACAGACAACACTAAAAACACAATAATCCTGTTTTATTGCAAACCAAACTCTGTGAGAATTTTTTTTTTTTCCCCCTTTGGAATCCTCAGATCTGGTTCTAAATCAGATGTGGTTTATCCCTACTTCTGTTGTTCCAATAACTCCTGAAAAAAGTTTACAAAGAAAAAATATTCCAGATAGGTTAACAACCCTGATTTAGTAAAATACAATCTTGATACTAAAAATCAGTAATAAGACAATTTGGCAATTATTCAAGGAAAGAAACAAACTTTGATACTGGACAGTCTTTTGAATCATACACACACTTTCCATAACACGGAGAAAAGGGGCAACAAATAAACTGCTTAACACATTAGGCATTTCTTTACAGGAAAAAAAGAACAAAAACAAAAAATCCTGTTTAATGTGATTTAATATGACTATGTTATTAGTTCATCTTTATTTTAATAAGAGTAAGAAAAATACCCTGCAAGACAAGAGTGTCATGTCATGATTCTTTCGAGCCAAAGTTTTAAAAACACCAACTTTCCTTTTGTTTTTGTTTTTTTAAATATATAATAACCTGTCAGGTGGATAAGGGGAGAACTACTTTTTAACATGTGATGAATCACAAAACTGAATGGCTAACTTATATTTTGGTGGTAGTGCCTTTGCATTATAAATTACACAGAATGTGTGTTTCATGATTTTTTTAACATACACATATTAATAGTAATGGGAATGCTTGTATAAGACAGAACACAATATCATTAAAAAATGGACAAGGAATGAGCATCTTCTTGTTTGGTCTGCCTCATGAGTTCTCATGAAGCACAGCTCAATGTGAGAGGTACCAGCTCAGCAAAGACACAGGGGCTGCTAAGAGAACTCACTGCTTTCACACTTCAAGGAAATTCTATGCAAACTGGGGTGGTGGGGTGGAATGTTAAGTAGCTGACCTATTTTATAGACATAGCATGGAAAGAGTCAAGAAGATAAAACAAACAAAATCAACCTATACAATAGAGGCAAAGGTGACAGATTCAAACAAATGGGTAAGGAAGATGGGATGTCTCACGCTATCTGAAGAAATTGGGGTCTCTCCCATGAACCCACATTTGTTCATGTAACTGACCTTTACAGAAAAGCTCTATTTTCTTTTTAAAGTAAAAAGTTGACTGTCTTGAAATGATCATCTATTTGATTGTAGGTAACTTAGTTAATAGTTTATACTGCATTGAGCTCAATCTTTCTTTACATCTCACCAGTTCCATAAAACTGGGCAATTTCTTAACAAGCCTCTATTTCCTCATCATTAATATAGATACATTAGGATTGGAAGCATTATAGAAGGTATTTTATGCAAACCATATAGGCCAGTGTCTATTATAGTCAATACTCCATAGATATTTCGTCTTCCTTTTTAAAATATTATCTCTTTTTATTTTAATTTCATTACTAACTACATGCAGAGTACTTGTAAAAGTTAGGAAGATGTGGGTTGAATTCTGGCTGGGAGACTGATCAATATCCCTCTGTTTAGTCACCTGTAAAACAGAGCTAATCATATCTACTTTATAGGAATGTGAGAACTACATTAGGTAATTATTTGTCACATGCTTAACACGGTATCTAACAGGCTAACTCCTGTATGGAAATTAGCTATTATGATCTCATTGTCATAATCATGCCCACTCAGAAGGCTGCTGTGACCTTAAATGCAACAATCACAGTGCCTGAACCTTAATGAAGATTATTAGTTCACTCTCCTTCATGTGGTTAGCTGGGCTGCGTGTATCATATATTATAATTAACTGACAGTATCTTCTGTATATCAGCTTTAATATTGATTGTCTCCAAGGTCATCATTTCACAAAGCAATTGAGTGATATGCACCACATGGTTTTTGCCAACGACATAGGAGAGGCACATTCACCCTCATTGTCATACTTTTGTTAATACCTAAGAGCCAGCGACTTAAAACATTTCCAGATACTTCCAGCAGATACTCCACAGGCTGCTTTTACATCTTACTTTACTTGTAGCATTATCATTTCTGAAATCTCCACATTAGCTCATTGCTTTAAAATGTTTCCAATGCCAATGTGTCAAGCTCATCACCACACACCGCACCTTATGTATGTGTAGCCTGCAGGGCTTTGAATGAGCACATTCTAGGAAGGGATTTTTTATCTACATTCCAAAGTAGCAGGGATATTTTGCTGTGCTACTTTCCCTCTCGTGGAATGTTTACTAACTGGCTAATAATTTCACTGTCATCTTTTGCTAGTCACAGCAAGAGTACATACAAGGACCCAAGTAAACAAAATTCTTAGGTTGCCTTTGAACAAAGCCTGTCTGAACACTGGCAATGGAATCCTAGCATTTTCCACCCACACCATGTATGCCTTCAATGTGACAAGGTGGTATCAAACTTCAGGGCACTCAATGGTTATAAAATTTTAACACCTCACCTACGGTGGGAATGACATGTTGAAACAGTTTGTCCATTCTCTCAGTCATTTTAATATTAAGCTCTGGTGAATGGCAAGTAATGAGATGGACCATGGTGTGCTCTGTCAGGCAAGCTGTGTGTATCTCTCTTTCACTTTCTCTTCTCTCTCCCCTTGGTTTCCCCCAGCAGCAAAGTGGACAACGTCCAACACTTATTAATTTCGATTCCCTTTCCTCCTAACAATCAATAGCTGATGTTCAAAGAACCAAATACTATTCGATGTGCGAATTGCATTTAGTTTCCTATAATACTGCAGCAGAAAAACTAGAGATGTCTCATTATACGAATCAGTTTAATTTTCTAAGATTAAGAAGTGACTGCTGTTTATTTATATATATATATATATCCCAAGGTTTTTGCTAATGTGGCTTTAACATGGCCCTAGTGAAATGCTCTTACTACCTCTCTGGTTATATTAATCTATTGTCTATTTCCTTGATAAAACGTAATTTATAATAGCTAGAACTTATAAAGGATCCTTGTTATACATGCTGAATGACGTGCCTTCTAATAATAGAAATGCTTAACATTTATAGAGGGCGAGGGAGGCAGTAGGCAACGTCTTAGGTGTTCTCCATACATAATCCATGTCATTCTCATACTCTATGGAGGTAAGTCCCATTATTATTATTCATGTTTTATATGGACGAGGACACTGACATTTTGTTAGAATAGGTAATTGGACTAAGGTTCTAATTAATGACAGACTAGAATTTAGAATTGGTTTATCTGAATCAAGAGCCACAAGGTTTAACCACTGTAGTATATGCCTTTCTTGTGAACTGAATCATTTCAATCCACTTTCCTTTTGGTTCAGCTATGAATATTTCACTTGTGTCAACTCACCTACCATCCTTTTAATCAGGTTTTATTCACTTATTAATGCTCAGACCTCTAATTGGCACTGTGACTAATACTGTTTGTTCCACATGACAAGATGTAAACCTTTAGGATTTCTCAGAAAGGTCCAACTCTTTCATTTGTGTTCCAAAACTGGAATTCAGAAATCAGGATAAAAGGTGATCTCAAAAATTTTGTAAGAATCAATCTGCCCATCTGAAGTTATAATACTCTAGCAGAAAAAGATGTAATGACTAAAAATAATTCAACTTAGTAAATTGTTTTGTTCCTATATTATAGTTCGCAAGAATAGAACATCCAAATGCTCCTTTAAGAACATACTAAGGGACACTGCAAAGTGTGACATGTGGCCAACACAACTAGGTACTTCAGAGACTGATTCCCCAGTGTACCATTTGAGGAGCAGCAAGCCCATGCCCACGTCACCAGGTGAGCGTGCCTCCCCCTCACCAGGCAGGCTTAGTTTAAGGTGACCAGATTTTAACATTGGTAAACGGGACACCATTGACCGGGGCGGGGGAGGGGGGGTTCTTGATTAAAAATTTGGTCTATCTCCCGCTGTTCCCTAGCTTGTTGTGCATTCTTCCCAGAAATCGGGACTTTTTAAAAACGCCGCGGGACAAATTGTTAAAAAGCAGGACGTCTGGTCACCTTGGCTTAGTTCTAAAGAAGATGCTCATCTTTGGTTTGCCAACTGTCCACTCTGAACCTGGGGCAGAATGACTGCTGCTTCACATCCCTCCTTTTCCTCGAGTTTCCAAGACTCAGAGGATTAGAACACCAGACAAAATTTTAGAGCCCAGCGTCTTCCAGCCCTCAGTTTACAGATGGAGAAAAAGAGGTTCAGGAAGGTGGCAAGCTGGCAGAGCCTGCGCAGACCCAGGCCCCACTGCCAGGCCTAAACATCTCCCCCTACCCCATGCTCCTCTCCTGTTTGGGCTGCTGGTATAGATCATCAATGAAGGATTCATCATTTGTGAGTCAGACTGACAGAATGTCCCCTTCTCTTAATGTTGTTAACCGGAAACTGCTTTATTGTAAGAAAAAACAGATGCTGCTCATTCTGCAGATATCCTGCAATTATATTATGGTAATTAGAGCCTAATGGTCTGGGTTGGAGTCCCAGCCACCAGTTGTAAGCTGTGTGACCTTAGGTAAGTCACAAAACCTGCCTAAGCCTGGGTCAGAAGGTGATGATCACAACACCAACTTCACTGGCTTGTTTATGATATATATATGTATATATAAATGCAATAATTTGTATTTAACAGTAACTATGTCTAACACATAATAAACACTCAGTAACTATTATTTTCATTACTCTTATTATTTTGCCAAATTGGGACAGAGAATTCACTATTAGGTCTACAAGTATTAATGATTCTGCCCAATACTCCCTACTCATTCATCTGCCAACAAACTGATGGCAGCCAATATACCACTTGCTAAATTCTCAAATGGATGAAAAAAATCTAACTCACTGCTGACCCTTGCTACATGCACCCTCCCACACCCACACCCAAACCCACACCCACACCCACCTGGAGTATACAGGGGCTGTCCGGAAAGTAACCAACCATGTTATATGAAAAATGGAGACAACTGTGGCTGGATTTTTTCCCCAGACAGCCCTAGTACACTGCTGTGAAACTAATTACAATGTATACTTCAGCTATGGCCCATCACAGGCTACTCAAGGCTCTTCACTGGGAACCATCTCTGGCTGATATGATAAGAAGGGTCCATCCATAATAATACAGTAGTGATGTGCTGGCCAGTATCTTATACGAGGGACTTTTGTCATGATTATAGTATCAGGATCCATGGCAAGAACTGCGTTCTATTTTCTGACTTCCTTTGTTTAAGGGGCTGAGTCAGAATGAGAGAGGACACTTCCAAAGTCCATTTACCTGGACTCCACCCATATTTCAAGTTGAGCTGATCCTGGATCGGCAGCTAGAGGAATACTTTTGGCCTACTTTCCTCAGATAAATCCCTAGAGACTGCTGCTCTCCATCTCTGGACTCTTACTTTCTAGAGAGGCCAATGCCTTGGAGGTTATGTGGTTTTGCCAAAGGAGTACAGATCTCTGTCTTTTGCAAAACGAAAACATTTACGGAATTGTGAGAACTGTTCCTTGTAGAGACAAGTCATTGTCAAAGGTCACAGAGATAGGTGCAGACACATATGTAGTATTAGGACATAATCATTAGCCTCTAGTTAGATCTTTGCTATCTAATGGGTGAAACTGACTTTTTAATAATTTGTAGTCATTGAGCTTGCCTTCTGCCTCAAAGGCATTAAGAGACCATGTTTCCCTGAAGTTCACAAGGCCTCAGAATACAGCTCCTGTCCATCCATCCATCCATCCATCCATCCATCCATCCATCCATCCATCCATCCATCCATCCAAAAAATATGTACTGAAGACTTGGTATCAGTTGTAATGACAACAAATTGCATCAATAATGGTACACATTGTCCTGGTGGAGTTTATAATTTCAAAGCAAATGTAATCCACACGACAAATGAAATATGTTAGAGTCATATAGGGGATGGAAAAAAAAAATGATTTGTCTACCAAGTGGCTCGGTGAAAAATAAGAATAGCACTGTCCAGTAGGAGCAAAATGTGAGCCACCTATGTAACTTCAAATTTTCTAGGGGAAGCTGGGATGGCTCACTTTGCAGCCCCAGAGCCTGAGGATCGAATCCCGGGCCTGGCTCGTGCAGACCCACATGCTGACCTGTGGTGTGCCTCCAGTTCAGTTCTTGCCAGGGCCTATGCAGGAGGCTCCCAGCCCAGTTCCTGCCCTGCACAGCCCCGCTCCCACCTGTACAGTGAAACTATATAGAAAACTAATGCTGTCAACTATGGAGACTGCTCTGGGCCCTTCCCTTTCTCTCTCTCTGTCAAAAAACAATAAAAATAAATCCTAAAAAAAATTTTTTTTTAAGTAGACAAATTAAAAATTAAGAAAGGTTGGGAAAGCTGAGATGGCTCAGCGGGTTAAGCGCTCACTTTGAAGCCCCGGGGACCGAGGATCGAATCCCGGCTCTGGCCCAGGTGGACCCACATGCTGAACTGGGGAGCTCCCACAGTTCAGTTCTCTCTCTGTCTCTGTATCTCTCTCTCTCTCTGTCAAAAATAAAATTAAATAAATAAATAAAAAAGCAATAAAATAAATCTTTAAAAAAAAATTAAGAAAGGATGAAATATTACCTTTTATGTTTTATCTTTTAGTCTTTTTTTAATTTTATCTTTTTATACCTGGAAACAATGTAGTTGTTATCAACTAATGCCACCCCAATAAATTTAGCAATTAAAATTTTTTTATCTTTTAATTCATCTATATTTTATTTCACCCAATGTATCCAAAATATCATTTTACATGATTTTTTTTTTGTACTAAGTCTTTGAAGTCTGGTGTGTATGGACATCTGAGCTGATTTCTGGGGTATGTTTGCTCCATAACACCATGTCAGTATTTTATGAGCCTCTGACTGAGAAGGTTCTATGTTTTTATCCCTAAATGTGATCTGAGCATACACCCATCCTAATGCTAAAGTCTTTGCCTGATGAATAAATATATGCAAATAAATAAGTAAATAAAAATAGCCACCCACCACTTGCTACACCCCATGCTGATATTTTGCATACACTCTTCTCTAGCACTTACAATGAATTCGTAAGGAGCCACTAATGTCTCTGTTTTATAGGCAAGGAAGCCAAAGCCCAAAGTAGCGATTTCCCGAGATCACAGAGCTAGAAAGAAGGGGGAGGGGAAGGGGCAACAGAGCACAAGAGGAGGAACATACAGAGGGAAGAATGAGGGTAGACGAGACCCACGGGTAAGCCAAAGTATACAGTTAAGGTGGATGTGGGAACAGATTTATAACTCAAGTGTTTGACAAATCTTAAACAGTTCCTCATATAGTTCCTCTTGCATCCCCATTCTGTCTCCCTGATGTGGTTTCCTTGAAATTAGAAATAAAAACAAATTACTAGTTTCCAAAGGCAAAGGGCATTCTGGGACATGAGAATCAGAGAAATTCTCAGAAGAAGCATTAGAGCTTTAGCCCCATCTTCCTCACTCCACCCTCTTCATCATGTCTGAAAAGTGGATATTGATCCTCCCTCTGAAAAGACCATCTCCCCAGACCGTGCCTCCCACTCTCTGATCAGCTGCCCACACACTGATCTCCAGTTTCTTTCTCTGTAACTTCTAATTAGCGAGAAGCTGGCTCTAATCACACTCTACACAATCCTCTTCTCCAGACAGATATCACAGGCCCTGTCTCTTCAATGCCAGTGGGGGTGGTGGAAAAGCAAACATTATTTTTGCAGTACCCCACAGAAAGCACACATTCAAATGGAGTCCCAAAATGTAGATGCAACTTCTGAAAAAAATAAAAAATCATGTATTTGTGTCAGCTGGGAGGCAAGTGTAAAAACGAGAGCTTGTCCCTATAAAACTTAATCTATTCTCATTTTTACCACAGCTTAAAGAAAAAGAATTATGAAATCAGCTGACCATGCTAAAGAGTCATGTGCAACTTGGAGAGGCAGGATTCCATTAAAAATAAGTCTGAATCAACGAGTCTGTATTTGTTTTTGCTTTTTTTGTACTAGATAGTGCAGTGATCACATCGTAGAGTATATAAATGTTGTAAACCTAAAAATAATATAATATTAGATTCCAACTATACATTAATTTTTTTTTTAAGACTAGTCCCCAAAATGAGCCAGAAGGGGAGGATGGAGGAAAAAGAGAATAAAACACAAATAGTGTCATCCTTTCTGCAACTTTCTTCACCTTTCCTTCCAAATGTTTCTTGTTGCTTCCTTAGGGTATCAGGAAGAACGTGTTCTAACACAATCATTCTGAGCTGCTGCCAGGAAGTCAAGTTTATCTTTAGCATCATCTCTGGGCAAACAGCACTGACAGAAGAAAATGGTGTTTGGGGCCAAATGTTGAAAACTTGAGTCTTGTTTTTCAAGCGCAAAGAGCCAAAATGAAAAGCTAATAATGCCTGTACTGTTCTTCTCTACAAATACATGGATTTCTCTTTAGAGGAGAGGTGGTAGTGGAAAGAGGATTGGTTTCAAGTACCAACAACTTTCAGTTCAAACTTAGCCTTGGTCAATTGCTGCCTGATTGAGTACCCTTGGGAAAACATAATTCAACAAATATTTAATTGAATAATTCCTCAGTGACAGGCACTTTGCCCTCCCAGAGCTTAACATAAGTTAGTCACCTCTCTGAATCTATTTTTATATCTAAAAGAAGATTATACATTACTATTTGCAGAGCTCTTTTAATTCAATGAGATGTCATATGTAAATTTATAAAACTCAGGTCCTAGCATATAGTCATTGCTTAACAAATCTCACTTTCTTTTGTCTTCAGAATAACCAAATTAATCTCTCCCTTAAGTTAACTTGCCATTTAAAGAAGTACAACTCTGGCACATAACTAAAAATAAGACCAATAGACGGTTCAACGAACCTGGATACTCCCCAAATACCCCCAAATTTGGGGGAGGTTCAACAACTCTCTAAACCAGATACTAAAACTCAGTCTCAGATAGCACCATTTCAAATAGTCCTACTTTGACTCCAACTTGGTTTTATGCAACACAAAAACAAATTGCTTTTTTTGTTAATTATCGGTAGATGTGGTATACGTAGCATAAAAATGAGAGAGATAAATGATGCTGAAATGTTAGAACTGCCCATTGAAAGTTATCAATTGATTGCCTGTGATGTGTGAGACATTGTGATGAGATTAGTGACAAAAGAAACAAATGTGTCCCTGACTTCATAGAGCTTACTCTCTAGTCAGGGAGATATAATGTCTGCCTTCAAGGAGGCCACACACAGCCAGAAGAAACAACACAAACACGCATTAAACAGCCGTGGTCACTATGCTATTGTAGAAGCATGAAATAATGAACTAAAGTCTCTAACACAGGGAGTCAGAAGAGATGACACAGGCAAGGAGACTTGGGAAGGTTAGAGAAGACTCGTGAAGGACTTGTGCTTGTACAAAAAAGTCGAATGCACCAAAACTCAAAGTATTAGCTGGCTGTAATAATGCCTCCTTTTTCTGAATGCATATAATTCTCTCAGCTCCTTAATTATTCACTAATACAAATTCTACCTGGGACCCCTCGCTTCTAAAAGGTACTCTTCAACTTCCGCTGGCCAAACATAATGGTTTAAATATCACTATAGTGTTTTTAAAGAAGTTATTCAGTCCAATTGACTGCTAAAAATAAAGGAAAAAGAAGAATAGCCCAGGTTAAGTGCACTCTTCCCATATTCTTAATTGTGAGAGCCCCCCACCCCCCACTTCCCTGTGGGCCAAAGGTAATCACTACCCAGACAGCTGGAGTGGCCCTTCCTACCAGCCAGAAATGGACTCAGATCAGTCTAGTCACAAAGAGGTTGGATGTTAGAAAGCTTTTAGAATTCTAGACCTAGGCAGAGTGGACAAGCTTCAGAGTGAGCCATCTGAGACAGGGCTTCCTCCATGTTCCCCAGCCACAACGTCATTCTGAAGCCAGGCCAACCATACTCCACCCTTGGCATGCGACACAAAATCTTCCCCTGACAGCCTGGCACATTCACGCCTCAGTTATGTTCTGCACATCTGTTCACCTGAACTTCCTTCAGTCTTTTAGAATAGAAATGCTTGGTCAGTCACTGACAGCTGAACCTCACAGGGAAACTGACTGCTCTGAAACTGTATGGCCCATTGTATGTTTATGGCTTACTTAGCATTTTTCCCCCACTGTGAAGAGTAGCCTTAGCTTTCATCAAATTTTCCATGGGCTTCATGAAAGTTTGGCTCCCACTACCCTCCCCCAAAGTTTAAGAAACTATATTTTAAATCTACTAGGGTCAATTTTCTACTTATAAGGATATCATCCAAATGCTTACACTCCAACAGTAACTCAAATAAAAAAAAAAAAGCCACACTTAAAAATATATTTCAGGGATGCTGGGACGGCTCAGTGGGTTAACCACTCACCTTGCAGCTCTGGGATCCAAGGACCGAATCCTGGCCCGTGTGGACCCATATGCTGAACTGGGGTGTGCTTCTCATGTGGGAGGTCCCCAGTTTGGCCCCCAGCTCTTGGGGACGTGCCTCCCATGAGGGAGGCCTCCAGCCCAGTTCCTGCCCAATGTGGCCCCCCACCCACCTGTGTGGAACAAAACCATGTAAAAACTGATGACATACAACTATGGAGACTGTTCTGGGCCCTTCCCCTTCTCTCTGTCTCTGTCTCTCTCTGTCAAAACAATAAATCTTTAAATAATACATATATATATATGTGTGTGTATATATATATATATATATATATATATATATATATATATATATATATATATATGTATTTAAATGTTTCTTATCTGCTAATAACAACCAAGTACTGTTGGAACATTTGGCTCCTAGACTCTCCATTACTCAATTAGATTATAATAATTTTAATGCAGATTTTTCCCCATCTTAGGCTTAAAATTATCTGGGTGTCAGATTCTGTAAATGACCAACTTGGTCATGATTCATCATTTTTTATTAGCTATCTAATCACACCTGGTAGTGTATTAAGTCTGTGTATTATACTAGGAAGAATACATAAACCCAGTTACTTGGAGTCTTGAAATCAATTTGTTTTATCAATAAGGGGCATTATGAAATTGCCCCACCCTCTCTTCCCCCAGCAGTAATTGCCAACAGGAATTTACGTTTCAAACAATCGCAAGGGAAATCCTTGTCAGTGATTGGAGTAGGATCAGAAGTCACTGATGTTTTCTCATATGAGAGAAAAAAGTACAAGCTAGAAGATATAATCTCATTGCCCATTTTGGCCTCATTCTATAAATTGGAGGTGGTTTTGCTTGTTTCATCTATTTTACACAGTTATCATGACCATGCAATAAAGATTTCCAAAATATACTGAAATTTTCCAAAATGCCAGACAAATAAATAAATGATCATCTTCGTTCCTGGCCACCATGAATCTATGGTCTCTATGTGCACAAACTGTTGGCAAGTCCCTCAGCAAGATGTCACTAGTCATCTGAGAGTACTCATTTCAGGAACAGCCAACCACTTATCTGAAAATCCAGAACCTACAGGCAGAAGGCAGAGGACCCGTACACCTAGTTCCATTCTGTGTAACTTAGTTGTTGGAAACAAATTGAGATGCCATTCACAAAGCACCCTGGACACTGAAAACATGCCAATTCCAATGCAAAGAAGGGCTTAAAAAGCCAGCTGTGGGTTTAGCATCCACACTTGTTTCTAACATCTTGCATCTACAGATTAGATAGTCTTTACAGAACTTTCACAAACCTTATTCCACCTTTCTCTCATTCATAACCTTGTGAGGTGAGGAGAGTCGAATTTCTTCCATCTTTCACTTGACTGAATTGTGATCTTTAGCTTAAGCAATGATCTGAGTTAGGACAATATTCATAATCAACAAGTCCCTTGCCCTAAAGCCCTTTAGATTTCAGAGTACTTAGAACAGTGGTTTCCAAACTTTTCAGCCCACGGGCCGCATTAACTTATCAAACAGCAGTTTGGGGGCCGACTACACACTCGAGGTCCAAATAAAAAAGAATCAAAACATAGATGTTGTTTTTATTTATTTAATATTATTTTATTCAGATTAAAAGGTCTCCACGGGCCGGATGAGAGGGCCTCGCAGGCCACATCCAGCCCGCGGGTCGTAGTCAGGGCTCTTGCACATGCTATCTCTTTTACTTGATTTACTCTTTCCCCAATTCTTTGTATGGTTGACTCATTTTCATCCTTTATCGCTCAGTTGATGTCAACTCCAAGCTGAGATTATCTAAAGCAGGGGTCTCCAAACTTTTCAGCCCGCAGGCTGCATTAACTATCAAACAGCAGTTTGGGGGCCGACTACACACTCGAGGTCCAAATAAAAAAGAATCAAAACATAGATTTTGTTTTTAATTATTTGTTTAATATTATTTTATTCAGATAAAAAGGTCTCCATGGGCCAGATGAGAGGGCCTCGCGGGCCGGATTTGGAGACCCCTGCTCTAAAGCCATCCCATCATGGTTATCTAGTAGTTTAGCCTCATGTGTTTTCACCATAGCATAAGTTATCATTATTTCATTTACCAGCTTTCTTTTGTTTTTGCATATCTCCTCCATATGCAAAACTTGTCAGCCCATGAGGATAGGCATTGTGTGGGGTCAGCTCACAATTAGAACTCCAGTGCACAAACCATAGCCAGTGCTGGTAACAGTTAGGTGTTCAACTACCACAGAGTGGGCACTTGGTAACTATTTACTGAGTATAAGAAATAAGCAATTTGGGGAAGCCGGGATGGCTCAGTGGGTTAAGCACTCACTTTGCAGCACCAGGGACCGAGCATTGAATCCCGGCCCCGGCCCAGCCCGTGCGGACCCATATGCTGAACTGAGGAGTTCCCTCAGCTCAGTTCTCTGTCTCTGTATCTCTCTCTCTCTGTCAAAAAAAAAAAAAAAATGAAAGAAGGAAGCAATTTGAGTGTACACACTAAAGTTTGTTTCCCGTGTGCATGTATTAAAGCAGAAATGTTGACTGACTTTAAGATTTTGCTAGCAAGTGTAAAAACTAAGAAAGATTTGTATGTGTACAACCCCATGTATATACATGTTCTACTTAAAAATATTTGTATATGTAATCATGTGTCTCTACAAAGTTAAGCATGAGTTCTTACTGATGTCTCCAATTCTAACTCAATACTACATGGATCATTCTAAACCCCTAACCTTGCTCACCTATATATTCCCATTCAAATAGGGAGAAATGACTGTAACCCACTACAAAGCAACATTAGTACCTTATTCCCTGCTGTATCCCAAGTATAGCACTTGGCATATATAATGCACATGCTGACTTACCGTTGAGTTTACCCAATAATTTAAATTCTGGAAGGGACTACCGATATATTTGCAAATGTTACCAAATATGGATTGCAACAGTTTACTAGGGCAACAGTACAAGAGGGTGCCCTAACAAAGACCTGATTTAAGTGTGTTTATTCAACTCTGAGAAGGGAAAATGACAGTAATACATCTAAGCTACGCAGAAAAGGATTCAGGCTTCCCTGAAAAGGATTCAAGTGGCATCAAATGGTTTGTTTCTCCATAGCAATTTACATTTATTAAAACAGATAATAGGCATAATCATTGTCAAAACAGAGCTTGCACCCAGCACAATGTCTTAATATATTCTAGAAGTTCCTGACAAACAGGCACAAAGCCGTGGCAGATTAGACTCTAAGTGGGGGATCGCCCTAAAGCACAGCAGAAAAACCAATCTCACACTTCTGGGAAGAAAAATAAGACGAGAGAGCAGCCTTTGAAGGCAAAGGGTAAAAGCACAAAGGGGAAGGTGCTAAAGTAAGGGTAAAAGCACAAAGGGGAAGGTGCTAAAGTGACACACCGGTCTAGGCTTGAACGTGACACTCTGCATTAATGATGCTAATTTATGTCAGGGGAAGTGTGTGAGCATGACACAGAGGAACTCTGAAGAGGTCTCTATTATACCACAGATGGGCTCATCTTGAATCCCGTGGAAGGGTACGTGCTTTATACAGGGACTGCCTCACATGGCCTCATGTTATGTCAACTCTGTGTCAATTTCCTATGAACGAATCAATTGTCTCCTTAAATCTCTCCTGGATCTTTTCCAGTCTGTTTTTTCCACTGCAGCCCAGAATGATCTCTTTGTAAAGCAAAGTGGGGCTCTGCTCCCCATCTTCCCCACATTTAGACATTTTATCAGTTTTTGTTTTCTCCTAGGATGAAAAGCAATGAAGGCCTCCTATATCCTCAACACTCGATAAGATGTGGCTTCTGTCTAATGCCCAAGCTGTGGGAACTCAAGCCACATGGATCAGCTTTTACTTCTCTGAACACACACTCTCTCTACTGCTGCTACTCTAGTTCTCTCTGCCTGGGTCAACTTTCCATTTCCTGCTGTGATTGTTTCACCATTTAGCCCCATCCCTCCTTCTTCAGGGAAACTGTCCCTCTTCAGGTCCAATCCTCTTATTGCGCTGTCCCAGAACACCACATACTCTGCCTGCACAGTGCTGGCCACAGTCATAATTGTACATTTATCTTTGGTATTCTTTGATGAATATATTTCCTCAGAGGGCCTTGTTACTCCATTCCTGGCATCTAAACCCCATGCCTGGCACACAGTAAGCACTCATGAAATAGCTATTGACTAAATGAATGAAAAATTACCACACCACCCACCCTCACTCTTGTCAAGGCTTTCTTGAATATTCAGTCTTTGGATTCTGGAGAATATGTCATTTCACACCAGAAATATAATTGGTTACCCTTGTGATGAGTATAAGAAATATCACTACCAAGCATTAGTAGTTTCCAAAGAAATAGGAGGTTTTGTGGGGGTTTTTTATTATACGGGTCATTAATGTATTGAAATGGATATGAAAAACCTATCCAGAACTCAGCTACGATGCTGATCATCTACTGGACCTACTACTGAAGATTATTATTATCAAGTAATTATGCTTTATTTCACAATATCCCAAAATGCTCCTCTTGGTTTTCAAGCTCTAATCACTGTGCCTGAATTTCATTCATCGAATTTACTGGGCTTACTGATTACATGTCCTGGCATTGCGTTAGACCCTGGGATACTTGCTGAGCAGGGGACACAAGGCCCTTACCATCAAGTGGAGGAGACGGCTGACACAAATTAAAAGCCATTTCAGACGAGTGCATTTCAGAAGTGTGTGATCAGTGCAGTAAAGGAAAGAAGTCACGATCTTTGTGAGAAAGATCATGCCCACTGTTTCAGCAGGAGCTTAAGTGATCTGAACGCCTCATCAGGAGAACCTGTATCATCATTGCTCTGTGGTGTCAAAGAGATCAGTGCTTTCACTTGAAGAATTAAAGCAAGCTTGTCCAACCTGCGGCCCGTGGACTGCATGAGGCCAACGATGGCTTTGAATGTGGCTTAGCATCAAGCTGTAAACTTTTTTAAAACATTAGGAGATATTTTTGTGATTGTTTTTATTATTATTTTTAAGGTGCCCAACCATCCTCCTTTAGGGAGGACAGTCCTCCTTTTTGAAGTTCTGTCCTCCCTTGAAAAGTGTCCTCCTAGACATCCTCCTTTTCGATATGTAATACTAGATGTCCTCCTTTTCTTTCGCTTTTTTTGGTTCTGCAATCGATTTATTTATTTATTATTGTTAAATTTATTGGGGTGACATTGATTGGTAACAATTAGTTTCCGAATACACAAGTCCACATCACATCACCTATGCTTCGCATTATGTGCCCACCACCCAGAATCAGCTGTCTTCCTTTTCAATGGAAAAAAGTTGGTCACCTTATTATTATTATTATTTTTTTAAATTTTTTTAGGGCATCAGCTATTGTTAGTGTTAGTATGTTCTATGGGTGGCCCAAGACAATTCTTCTTCCAATGTGGCTCAGGGAAGCCAAAACTTTGAACACCCCTGGAATAAAGGATTTTATGCTCTAATGGCATGGTTTCCCATAAGGATTTAAGTGTATTCATTTCCTCAAATTAAATAAAAGAGTAGGCAACACATAGATATAGCTTTCCTAAGGAGTCACTATAATCCTTCAAAATCTCTACTGCCAGTTCTGATCGACTTCAAAGGATGAAAGTAACTTGGTCTCTAAAACACAGATCTCAACAGAGCATGTTTCATGCCAAGAGGTTTTTCATTTGGTTTTAGTGATGAGTAATGCAAAGAGTAGTTAGTGGGAGCATCTCAGGAACTGACAATGGCAGCCTGAGGTGCCACGGCTCAAGGCTAATGCTCTTGCCTAGTGTCTCCAATGGAGAACAGTTACCAGATTGATAAATTCTTCTGTTTACACCCCTGAACAAATAAATTAATCATGTCTTTGTTTTTTAACCTAACAAATCATAGCTTGATTACAGGTCATTAGTGACCATTAATACATGAAACTGTTTGCACTTCACTAGTATATCTGAATTATAGTCTTGTCTTTCACACTAGCTCAATCAAGCTTGCAAATCCCTCCCCACGCCCCCTCCTTACACCACCACCACTTATCGGCCCTCAAGCGGGACTTAAACAATTAGCCTCTAGAATTAAACTAGGATGCAGAAGAATTCATTATTTTGGTTTACTGTTGATCTCCCTGTTGTCAAGCTAGACATTCCCTTTCTAGGGCAGATGTGCTCTCTGTGCCCACAGAGAATGCAGTGACTGTTACCCAACATTCTCATTTATTCCCGATTACTGCGGGCAGCAACAGAAACCTGCATATGTGATACTAGCAAAGACAGCCCTAAATTCACAACACAGAGGCTGACTAGAGTGCAGATAACCACAAGAAGCACATTGGGGACTGTCAGAAGTATCAAAGTGATAGGAACAGAGTTTATTTGTAAAAAAGGGAGAGGCAGGATAGAGAATATAGGTATGCACAGGTTAAGTGGGTAGTCCAGAATTTTCCAAAGTCCATTTGGCGCTCTGGATTATCCATAGTAGAAGCCAAGACTCTAGAAAATAACTGGATAATGGCCAAGTCTCTGTTTCATTTTGTGCTGAGCAGTCATGGAAGGGCAAGGAGCAATGAACAGAGATTAATGACCTCAAAAGTGTTTGAGGACTTTCTGACACAGCAACTGCCATTTAGAAGCAAATTCATGGTCCATCTCATCGAATGTTCTGTTGCTTCAAAATCATATACCCCAGGGAATGCCACTTTTGACTACTAATGTGCTGAGGCCACAGAATTAGAAGAGTTGCTAACAAGGCAAGTAATGGCAGACCATGCATCACTGAAACCACTTTTACTTTTATTTTAGGTTAGGTACTGAACACAGGACTCAGGCCTCAGCTCACCATGTACAATGACAGTCTAGAGTTCCATGCAGTTTACAAAGCTCTTTCCAATGAGTTATCCCACACACTTTCATGTCAGACCTATGAAAATATCAGATTATTAACAGTATAGTGATGGTGGAAAATGCAGGCTAGAGTCAACCTCTGTTTTCATATCCTGGCTTTTCCACTTACTAACAGGTTGACCTGGATAAAGTTATTTAGCCTATTTAAACTTTACTTTCTTCATCTGCAAAACAGAGATAATAATGGTACATACATCCTGAGGTCATTGTAAAAGTCTAATAGCAATTAATGCATGGAAAGTGTTCAGTATATTTAAACATGGCACATAACTGCTCAATAAATATTAACTGTTATTGTTTATCTCTTTCTCCTCCAAGAACCACCACCAACTACCATGGCCACAATGTATGCAACCACCGTTATCATCACCGCCACTTCCCACAGGAAGGTAAGGAAAATAAATCTCCAAGACAGACTTATTCCTAATGTTGCTCTCTACTAAATAACTCAAGTAGGACTAAGCCACTATCTTCTGACCATACCGTTCTCCTTACCTGAAACACTTCCATTCCTCTCCCCTTTACCTAAATCACTCTCCTCATCCAGGTCTCAGCTTAGCCATCATGAGCCCTCCTCTGAGCCCTGAGACACATGTCACAGTCCCTTGTACTTCCTCCATTGCAGAACTTCTCATACTATATTATAGTGGTCTCTTGGCCTGTTGGTGGCCCCCTTGAGGCCTGAACAAAAGAGATCAGGAGTGTGTTTTACCCCTTTGCATCCCCAGTGCAGAGCACAGCACGAGACACATAGTAAGTGCTCAATAAATACTTAATAAATGAAAAGGTGGATGGCAGACTCCTTTTATACCCATCTTCTGCCACATATTAAAGTATCATTTCTCACTGGGAAATCAGATGTAGTCATACATGGCTTTATACTTTACACTGCTATGAAACAATCTTAACCTCATTTGAAAACTGAAGGCCATCTTAACCAAATTCTAACAAATTCCACTTCTGAACTTGTGAAAATAATGCTTTGAACTGACACTTACATTATGTTAACACACACTCATTCATTTTATATCTCCCATTTCTTCATGACGCTATGCACAATGCTTACACAGTTGCTAACCCCTTAGCATTTTGAAAAGGGCACCTTCTTTGTACTTTGAAAGGATTTTTCAGAAACATTTGCACTTGGTGAGGCATGATGAAAAGCAGGCATTCATTCTTGCTGTTCTTTCTCACAATAAGCTCTTACAATTCTCTTTCTCAACTTAAAATTTCCAAAAGCACAAAAGTTGTAAGTCCCACATGACACAGACAAGAAAAACATGACCAAACAACAACAAAAAACCATCCCAAGTTTAGCAGGTCTCTTCTCACTGAAGTAGTATCACTGAAGGTAAATGTAATAAAATTCAGACCCCAACCAGTATCACATCAGAATGCATGAAAAATGTCACTTGGTTGGTAGAAATAAAAGAAAAGGACAATGCAATTATAACAGAATCCCTTTTTAAAAATAGGTCAGATAGAAAGTGTAAAATTTTCCATAGCAAGGAAAAAGCTGAAATTTACCTCACATCACAAGCACCTCCAAAGTATTATTTAAAAACAAACCCTGCTCTCTTACCATCTCATATAAAAAAGCTCATTAAGAAATAGAACCTGTATGGAATCTATATGTTTAAATCGGAGGTTGTATAGTGCCCTCGGGATACTGATGCCTGACACATTCTCATCCACAGGCTGGACGAGAACATACATAAACACACAGAGATAGTTTCATAATTATGTGCATCTGCTCTTTGTTTTCGTCTTCCGTTAAGTTTCTGACCATCTTTTAAGTTTCATTCCCCTATAATAAATATATTTTTGGCAATGTTTCTTTCCCCATTCCTTTTCTTAAAAGAGAATCTTCTCAATGTCTTAGCCTTCGACCTGCCTCCGAGTTCTTATTTACCTCTGTTACAAACTCCACCTAAAGGGAGAAAATTTCTGATAATTTTTTTTCTTAAATAAAAACATATAGTTCTTTTGTACTCAAGAATGTTATTTTCAAGGTGCCCCATGTACAGCCAAATGTATCTGGGGGTGGCGAACCTGTGGCACGCGTGCCCAAAGTGGCACGCGAAGCAATTATTTCGGCACGCGGAGCTGTGAATACCATTTAAAAAATTATTGTTTATGCCCTTATAGACATAAAAATAATCGATACCTCTATCTCACTCGATGGGTTGGCATGCGAGTTGAGCAAGTATACTCTTATTTCATAAACTTTGGCACTCAATCGCCAAAAGGTTCGCCACCCCTGGCGGCTATAAAGCTAAATAGCTGGCCACACAGCTTCAAGAAATGTTTTAATGAGCTAGCAGAAATCACGTTACCTCATCCCAATCAGGTGGGACTACTTAAGGGTGATACTACAAGTGCTTCCCAACATTTAATACAGGTTGGAAGCTATTGGCTTTCCTACATAGAAATTTCTAGACCTGCTTTGTCATTCAAAACTATGTATTTAGTAAGACCTTCCATCCTTCATTATCCACAAAGTAAAAAGCCCATATTGTCTCTTCCTTAGCCTCCTGACCCGCAACCCTTTTTCTTTGTTAAAGCAGTTCATGTATCTGCCTGGTCCACTAACTTGTTCTACGTAGTTCTCAAGCGTAGACAAAGCAGGGTTTGCTCTTTGTCTAGCCTAATCTGTCGCCCCTGGTCATTTTATAACCAGCCCTAGTTTGGCATTTCTGTGTACCAACATATTTCAGCAAGACATGTGCTCAGTTCTTAAAACAGTAAGTCAAACAACAATGCTTCCTATCTCCACTTTCTTTTTCAATTGTGGCGGCTTTCAGGCACTTAAAACTCGTCCACACGTCCATATTGCTGTTATCAAGAATAGTAGATATAAATAATAATAGTGATACCTTTATTTCCATAGGTGCTTTCATCTGGGTAACTCATGCTTCATTATTGGGCCACTAGTCTCTGTCTTGGGCTCTCCCTTGGCTCCTGTGACAAACACGGGGTTCAGATCCAGACTTCAGGAGGTAGCGACACTTCAGCGCTTGGCAACATTACAGGTGCATTCCCCAATCCCCAGGTCCCCCGACATCTGTGTGTGAGGCTGCTCCTGGCCTGTCCAACTCCAAGCTGGTAATAAGGTGACACAATCCATACTACGAAGCTGTTCTGCGCTTCAGCCTCCTCAACTGGAAGTGGGTTGCCTTCCGGTTCGGGAGGGCCGTGGTTCTTAAAGGGCTAAGTGGACCCACACCTGGGGAATCATTAGAACGCAGACATGCAGGCCCTTTCCCAGACCTCTTAAGTTAGCCACTCTGGAGAAGCCCAGCATCCTGTATTTAACCAATGCGTCAGGTGTTTCTGATACACATTACAGCGTAAAACAACAGCCACTGGGCAGCTAGGGAGTTGTGAGGAGGCTGGAGCCAGTACTCCTACGGCCCTGTAGTGAAGGTGGGGCCATGTGCACAGCATTCTAAGTATTTGATGTAATAAGGCCTCCTTGTGTAGGGCTAAGAGCAATGGGTGAAAGTGGAGAGACTACCCTCGTGCACAGAACAACTCTGAAGCAATTAGAATGGTTCGGAAACAGGAGCAGCTCATTTCACTGATTAACGGAGGCTCCCTTTTTCTCCAAGCGTTCAGAGGTAGACGATTATACTTAGGAGAATCTATGAAAAAGACACTACAAAAAATAAAGATGCCAGATTTAAAAAGACAAAATTAAGCCTTAATAAGAAGCTTCAACATGCCACTAATATAGAAATGTTTATAATTAATCTATTATCATTAATTTTTTAATAGCTCAAAGCTATTACCTTTAAAAACTATCCTACCACTGCACACATAATGGATTTTAGTTTCCTAATGCTTTATATCATATTCAGGAAAGGATAGCAGTTGGCTTAGACTCTCACAAGATTTCACTTATTATGTGAGATTATATTATTTAAAAGGGATCAATCACCACCAGGCAGAACTGATAGTGACTGGATCAAAGATTATGGCTGGGGTGTTAACTTATTTCTCCTTTGTTTTGTAAACAAAATAACTGTCCATTGAAAGCAGTGATTGTGCTTTAGGATGTAGAGACAACTGTGCTAGTATTATTGAAAATATAGGCTAACATTATTTACTAGTTACTACACACTACATACCTGGGGCTGTTCTGAGCACATCACATGCTCTGTGAAAGTTAATACGGGCATGCTTTGCAGATATTGTGGGTTTGGTTCCAGACCACCTCAATAAAGAGTTAGTTCGTTGAAAGAAAGCATGTCTCAATCTTTTTGACGGTGGGGGGTCTGGCTTTCAATTTTTTAAAAACATAACATCTGTGAAGCACAGTAAAGAGAAGCACCACAAAACCACATATGCCTGGACTCACAACCACCTTAGGAAGTTAAGCATCGTTATCCTCATTCTATAGAGGAGGCATCTGGGCTTCGAGAAGGTCAATAATTTGCCCAACATCACAGAACTAGCACGTGGCGGAGCCAGGACACAAACCTAGCCCGCCACTTCCAGAGTCAACGTCCTTAACCACTAAGGACAGGAATACATCGTTACTTGCACTTTGCTTTATTGCACTTAGCTTTATTGCGCTCTACAGATATTATGGGCTTTTTATTTTGTATTTTTTACAAACTGAAGGCAAGCCCCTCTACCAGCAAAAGGATTATGACTCCCTTTTATTGCGGTGGTCTGGAACCAAACCAGCCAGATCTCCAAGGTGTGCCTGTATATTTTTTAGTATAACTCTGAACTCTAGGGATTTGGAGGATAGGATGAATATATGGTCCAATGCAAAATATCTGACCATTTAAGGCTTCTAGAAATACTAAAAACAACGAAACCACCATTTATTGAATGTTTAATCTATGTCAGATACTGAACTAACCACTGAACAACTACTGTCTTACTTAATCCTCACAACAACCAAAGAACGTGGTTATTATTATTGTCTCAATTTTACATACAGGCAATGACAGTAAGAGGGTTTAAGATAAGCCCATCTTTTTAGTAAAGAATTCACTGTTCACATAATGGAAATGAGGCAAAACTTGCACGTAGTACTTAAAAACCAATGAGTAAATGTAGCTTCCTGCCTTTCCATGTTTCCAGAGATAACAATGACCTGTCTTCCTATTTTCTTACCTGTTCCATGTGACAAATATTTGTGAGTTAGATATCTGGGTGTAGTATGAAGTTCTGAAATGGAACTAAGTTTACTACTGGCTTTTCCACATCGTTAAAATCAACAAACCCTAGTTCTTTTAGGTTTGCACCACTGGCCAAGAGTGTAGCCCCAAGACCCATCCACTTAGCAACTTTAACAATGAATGACCTTAGGAATGAGACATCTCACACCTGCGCCCAACAATCCAAGGGCTGTAACACTGGCTCTACCCCCCCAAAACCCTGTGTTAAGGCTGTAGGTAGCCAACATTTTGCAGAGCAAGTCAGCACAAATAAACATTTTTTTCAAGACTGCAAGATTTGACCTCACTGAGGGTCAATGAAAGGTGGTTTATTTTATATTTTGTAGTTATGGGAAGAGTTCTGTTTTAGGAACCAGAATCTCTGGACTTCAGTCTTGTCTCCACCACAAACCAGCTATGTGTATCATGGGCAAGTTGACTAATTCCACTGGATCTGTTTCCTCATTGATGAAACAAAAAGAAAGAAAACTCATTTTCCAAATTTGCTGTGCATAGTAGGTAAGAGCTGTAGCTACTTTTCAGAAATAATAAAACCCCTTCACAAATATAAGATGGCATTACTATTTTACGTAACTTCTTCCTTGCTTACAATTTGGCTCTAACATGTCAACCTGGTTAGCTAAGTTGGTTTATTCACAGGCTCATTTAAAAGGCAAGAGGACGAGAGATTATTTAAAACTGATAACTATCAGCTGTCCCAAAGAAATCAGTGGAACTATTTGCTTATTGTTTTGATGGTAAAGGATTCACTTCCAATGGCCTTTCTTCTCTATAAGCCTTACAAACCCCCAGATCATAAATTTGGCATGAAATAGCCTGAGAAACTTTCCTATGAAACAAAAAATGGATATTACCAAACTGTTATGTTAGTAAGCAGGACAGACACCCTCTCGAGATAGCTCAACAAAGGAGCTCAACGTATGAAGACTTTCCAGAAAAAATCCAGCCATAAATGCCACTATTTTCTTTTTTTTTTTTTCCATATTACAAGGCTGGATACTTTCTGGACAACCCTCATATTTTGCCAAAGATGCTAGTGGGTTTCTATTCAGGTTTCAGGGTGCCAGGTTTTTCTCCCTTGTGGGTACACATTAGAGAGCAGAATTTGAGAAGTTAGTTGGGAGAGCAATGAAAAGGGATAGTGTGAAGAACCTTTTGATGCAGAGGAAAAAAAGAAATTCCACCTGGAGTAAAACCTGGAGAGATGAATACATACAGTGTTTAGTACCAGTGATTGTTTTTACACCTTATTGGAAGGATTCAGCCAAGAGATTCAAGAGACAAGATGTGAAAAATCGAAGAAACAGTTATTTTGGTGCCTTCACATTTGTCTTAGACTATGGTTTCCTCTCTAATTATTTGACAGATTAAAATGGTTTTGTGATGTGACACCATCATCCTGCTTTTCTTATTATAGTTCTCTTAAAATATTTTATAGGTCAACACAAACAGGTAAAACTAAAGATCACAAGTATAGAATTTCCTTGAACCTATATTTGGAATGTTATATTCATTCTCTCAAGTCACTAGTTGTGGGCTATAAAAAGCTGACTGCCTGATTAATCACCCAAACTCTAGCTCTAGGGTAAGCATGTCCAACCCACAGTCCGCAGGCCACATGTGGCCCAGGACAGCTTTGAATGTGACCCAACATAAATTTGTAAACTTTCTTAAAACATTGTACGATTTTTTTTTAGCTCATCAGCTATCGTTAGTATTAGTGTGTGTGACCTAAGACAATTCTTCTTCCAATATGGCCCAGGGAAACCAAAGGTTGGACACCCCAGGTCTAGAGCATCTCACCAAGTTTACTTTCAGCATATCCAAAACAGAGGTTACAGAGGTTGCTCAGGTCATGATCAACGACTACGAAGAAAACCAAGGATTCTCAAACATCAAACATGCCGTATTTTCTAAAGTCGACGTCATCTCATGAGTGGCTAGTATTTTCCTGCTTTCATCTCTCCGATGAAACATACCTATGCTGTGTCACTGACAGCCATGCTGCAATGCACTACACTTGACCAGCTGTCCCCTTGTGCAGACCTCTCTAGTAGGTCTGTCACTAATCCACTGATTGAACATCTGAAGACTGGCTTTGGCAAAACATACCAGAAATTCCTTCAGGGTAATTAAAACCACCTTCTGTGTCAACAAATACACTGCGAGATCCTTCATTGCAGAGGGGCTGCCTCTGACCCATGGGCTCTAGGACATTTTTATTTAAATGGCTTTTCCATCACGGCAATTGATTTTCACTGACTCACCCAGACCCTTTCTCAGCACCCTTATGAAATGATTGGCTGAGGTCAGAGGTATCATTTTACCTTTATTGTTTCAGTCAAAGACACAGGACCAAAAGGGGCTCTGACCCTACCTCATTGCCAAAGCCATTTTGCCCAGACCTAGAGGTACGAGAGCTTGAAAGGGAGTCTTGTTACAGAATTTGACATTTACCAGTGTCCACTTATCACTACTCTTCTGGAATTCAAACTGATTTTCACTTGAAAAATTATTAATGTGACTTCAAAGCAAAAGGAAGAACTTGGGTGAACTTTACTATATAGATATCCAGAGACCAGTTCTTTGCACACATACATGCTCATGAATTATTTTTACCACAATGACAGCTTATTTTTATTATGTAAATAGTGTCTATACTTATTTTTAAAACTGCCATGCCTTACAGAAAACAGAAAGATAGTAATAATCAAGATTCCACCAGCCTGAGATTAACCACCATTAATACTTGGCTACCAAAGTAGCCATTCTTTTCATGAAATTATTTAGGTACAGATACAAACTTAAGTTTGTATAAAAGGAATCATATTACACATACCCTTTTTATCATGGAAGTGGAGACCTCTAATTTCTTTATAGCCTTATTTTTGCTTATTTATCCCTTCCTTTCATAACCAATGTTAGTGAGCTTTTATATATTTTTATACCAATATCATCATGTACCAACTCATTATGATGTAAATGAGGTTTCAGTTGCTCAATCAATACTTGCTGGAGAGGTAAGGAGTACAATGAAAGAACAAATACATAAACAAATGACTGGATTAAAGAATAAATACTAGGCTACGTTTTTAATTCGCTGGCACAGTTTCCAAGTAACTGCAAAAATAATACAGCACTTCTTCTCACATCTC
>PVKE010007046.1:0-15000 GCA_004027555.1 Craseonycteris thonglongyai | reverse complement strand
AACCGTCACCCATGGGGATTGGTAGGTGCCAGATAAATATAAGTACTGGTAGACTCTCTGTTCACCAGAACTCAAAACTGGCACTCTCTTTGCCAGTTGTTTGAGTTCCAGTTAATGGAGAGTCAACTGTATATACTACACATAGAATACTTAATCCAATTCCTGGTCTACAGTAAGCACTCAGTATATGATGGGCTGTCTTCCTCATCATAATTACAATAGAAGCTCTCTTAACAGACCTCTAAGTAGCTGACTCACTCTAGATTTAAAAAAATGGCTTCCATTCTCTCTATACAATGGGCCTACAGCATGCTCTACACTCAAAGGTAATTTCATAGGCTAATCTGGTACACAGGCACCTTCCTGCTTCTTCTGGTTGAGCTGCACGTTTACCAAGAGTCAGCGTTTGTTCCCAAATCTCTTAAAGCCAGTTATACTTGTTATTTAATTAAATATTATGGAAGGTGATAAAAAGAATGGCACAAAAAGAGAATGAATGATTCATATGAAAATTAAGTAGAATGGTTTTAAGAGATGCTGAAAAAAAGAGATGCAAAAATTACTGAATTACATATGGGAAAGATAAAACATTGGGGACAATCATAAAAATCCAGAAGGATCTGTAGCAAGATTGCTTCTGAGGTCTATGCTCTCAAAATTAAGGAGAGCAAACTCAGACATGGTCTTGCTCACTTGAGGTAAGGTGTGTAGGAAAAAATAAAACATACACCACCAACTGGCAGATTCATACTCAAAGATTAAACTTTAATTCTTTAACAGGCTCTTCATCAAAATTAGGTAATGATGTTTTTAAAAGGTATATAATAATGTTTTTTATTCTTTGCTTTAACTTTTCCAATTTACCGTGAACTACTGGTCTCAAATGCATGGAGTAAGACAGGGATTCTTTTGTACTTATTTAATTCTCATGTACAAACAATAACATGTTAGCAGGGGCCACGTTGCCTCATAGCCTGCCATATTTCATAGGTAAGCAAACAATGAGGGTCTTCCTGGTGGCGATGACCTTTCACCAAGGATCGCCTTCATTCCTCTCCAGAGCGAAAAGGAAACAAGCACAAGTAGAAGTGCCTGATGCAGAGACCCCATCCCTGCTTCAAGGAGGTGAAACGCCCAGAATGTTATACAATCACCACCATCCTTAGCCATGCACCACCAGGTGTTTTGTGTGTTGGCTGTTCCACTGTCCTCTGCCAGCCTAACAGGAGAAAAAGCAAGGCTTCCAGAAGGATGTTCCCTCAGAAGGAAGCAGCATGCAAAGCACCCTGAATCCTGAGAAGTGCAAAACCATCCTAAGAAAACACATTTTAGGTACAAAAAAAGAAATAAAACAGAGACAGCATGATCCATGCAGGTCACAGAGCTACACTGCTGGAGGTGGCTAGAGCCAGGCAGCTGGTGATACACAGGCTCACACAGCCTGGCATAAAGTGAAGTACAATTTGAAAAGGACAGAGTGTCATCTGCCCCCATAAATGGTAAGAGGCTTGAGAACAAGAACTTACACTTCACCACAGTCCTCAGCACCCACCTGCAGAGCGTCTGGCGATAACTTCAATAGATAGACTTTGTTTCAACTGATGGATTTCCTTTTTGGCTTTGCAACAGTGGAGGAAACTGGAGCCTTCCTGATCTCTGAAAGAACGGGGTCCACATGGGGCTTAGAACCCCCTCCAAGGAGTAAACAACAGCCAGGGCGAAACTCTGTTGTGCCTGTCAGATTGTGTCACTGAGAGCTCAGCCTCACCATGACTGGCACTAGATTGTCCCTGTTGGCGTGGCAAGATGAGCAGCGGCCTGCTCACCAGATGGTTGTTTGTTCCATCAGCCACCTTTGCTGCATCCCACTTCACTCCAGCCCAGGACTGTCTCCAGCACTCATGCTGCAAGCAGCTCCTGCCAACAACTTTGCCAAATGGCTCCTCTCAAAGTCATGGCCGCCCAGACAGGCTGGCTCCTCCATCTGCAGCAGCTTTTGGCAAAGAGACGCTTCCCTTTCTGGCTCCGCCTCTTGGCTGCAACAGAGACTTCTTGCCAGAAGGATGATGGGACCCATCCCTAAGTACAGCCAGGCCCGGAGTTCTGGGGCCATTTAAAGTCTCTGCCTTCGTCCCCAAGATGCACCCCTGAGCATAACATCGGAACACACCAAGGAGTCTTGATGATCACAAATACAGATGTAGTACATCACAGAAATTTATAACCGGAAAGATACAGACAGCATGCCTCCCCTCCCCCACCTTCCACCTCATTTTAGTAGATCATGAAACTGAAGCCCAGAGAGTACAAGCAACTAATTATGGTGGCAGAACGGGAAATAACACCCACTTATAATATAGCCCACGTCACTGCTCAGGATACTGCACTGCCTTCTAATCTTCCCTCCATTCATTTTCAAAGTCTTGATAAAAATCAGAGCCTTTGCATTGGCATTGATTCAAAAGCCTATTTCTTTACAAAAACATAATCTTTTCTTTGTCTTAAAGAGGTGTGTCCATACACTATGCTGAGATGATGTACTGCAGAGTTTAGGAATAGGGGCTTGACAATCGGACAGACCTGGAAGTGACTTGTGTTCTGTCACTTACCATTGGGCAACCCTAGACAAGGAGTAATCTTGTGCTTTAACTTTTCATGTAAATGGGTCTAAGGTAGGTATTATTCTATAGGGTTGTAGGAATTAAATGAGAAAAATTCTTTAAAGCCCAGAGTTTGTCCCTGGCAATAGCAAGCCCTCTGCAACTGCCAGCAATCAACATTATTCGTTATTAATGCTCAAATCTGTAATTCATTTTGGTATAGACAGTATTGTGTGCATAAATTGGTATGCCAGCCCCATTTTCTAGATTAGGAAATTCAAGTTCACAAGGTTAAATGACGTATCCAAGGTTACTGAGAGAATAAATGGAGGACCAGAGAATCCTTTTTTGCTATTTTACTAGGCAATGGGAATGAATATCTTGATTGTAAAGGTGATAAAATCAGGAAGGAGAACATTTGAACAAAAGCATATATACATGGATAAACACTGCAGCAGCTTATGTAATGTAAAAAGCTGGGAACAATTTTCCATTGATCCACAAGGGAATTACTAAAGAAACCATAGATAGTCATACCCTGGTCCCTATGCAGCCATTATAAAAGAACAAGGCAGACATAGGTATCCTGATAGGAAAAGATCTTTCAGACATCTATCATTGAGTGGGAGATAAAAAAAAACAAAGCACAGATAAAACAAACAGTATGCATTCTGGTATCCAAAGAAACCATCCTATCCCCAATGGATATCTGTACATGTATATTTAAATGTATAAACATGCATACAAAGGTAGCTCTGAGGAAGCAGACCTAACTACTGACAATGGTAGCCCTCGGCCAGGGGAATGGGTGGGCGTGGAGGGTGACTCATACTAAGCTTTATCTCCTTCTATTGAATCCTTTCAAGTAAGAAGGCATTTGTGTATTCTTTGCCTTATAAATGAAGACAGAAAGACAGAAATGTGACAACAATACAGCTTCTATGAACCAACAGATGTCCTAACTTGGGTGTCCCTGGTCCCAACTTGACTGCTGCAAATTGCACGAACGATGCTCCTCTCTAGTTTCCTGTACAGCTCTCCTCTTTGCGGACACACTTCCTGGTGATCGCATTCGGTAGGGTTCTGTCTCCTAGACCACCTGAAAGGGCTCAGTATCTTGCTGCAATGTTCCCTTTCCAGCTTTTCCACCCTCTGGACCCTGTACCTCTATGATGGGTCACAGAGCTGACCCCCCTCCATTAAGTGTGAGAGGTGGCCTGCCATTCCGCAACTCCAGGCTCATTCCTGAACATGAATTTGGAGCAGAGGAATCAGCAAGGCATGATGGAAGAGGCTGTCAGTCTGCCAGCGTCAAGCCCTGTACGTGTGGAACACGTTCCCTCACAAGTAAAGCGCTCTATGGTAGATTCCATCTAGCAGACTTCTTCTCAGGTTAAAAACCTGCCTGGAGGGGTCCCTCCAGATCCTCAGAATCCACGTACCTTTTGGCCCTTTGCCCAGAGAGTCCCCTTCATGACTTCAGTTGTAAGCAATCATGTCCTTTTCTTCTAAAGCACAGAACTGAGCCTCTGACTTGCCCCTCCACATAACCCATCTTTTTCTATTACCCACCACGACCCTTTCTCCAAAGAAACCGATGAATACTAATTCGTTTTCCAGGGGGTTCACACATGCATACCTTAGCCTCCTGACTCCGAACTGTTTCAATAGGAAACTTGGAGCATAACAATTCAAGGGTTCCTGGATTAGTTAAGTCAAAGAAAGCTCCCACTGGTTTTGTACAAAGAAGCTGTGCTCCCAGTGGGATACTTAGGTTGGGACTGGCCTGTTATGTCAGAGCTTATTTGCACCCTGATTCTAGAGTTTTACTGGAAAGACTACAGAAGGAAATCTGGTTAAGAAAAAAATGACAAGTTTAGTGAAAGTCAGCTCATCTTATTAATGGGGGTGAGGGGAGGAGCATTGGGGAGCTGCCCTGGCCAGAATGAGGCCTCAGGTAACTGCACATTTATGTGCAAAAGAGCACTGGCCATCACACAGCTGCTCGGTCCCCTCTGCTCCAGGAAATTATGAGTTGGGCACCTACAAGGCCCAGTGGGGCCATCTCAGTACAGCCTGGGATGTGAGGGACATGGAGACACTGCACAAACCCAGCCAATTTTCACATTTCTGATTGCTTCATTTGATCTGTATTGTGCTCCTTTTCATATAGAGTCTAATAAATCTACAGGTGCAGGTCAGCTAAGGGTTCTGGCACTGGGTGGGGACAGTCAGCTTCCTCCCTGCAGGACAAAGGGGAAGGGACAGATGTGTGCTGCCATATTGGAGGAGATGGACTCAGTGAATCAAGGAGCATGAATGGGCCCCACGGAGGTGTAGGGAGAGGGTAGAAGACAACCTGCATTTTTTTTTTTCTCCTAAAGCCTCACAAGAGGCAGCAGGGGTGGGCAAAAAGCACCTGCCTGCAGTCCAGGCCATCACGAGTTCCAGTCTGGTTCTGCCACTCAAGTATGTCACCTTTAACACACATTTTTTGCATCTCCAAATCTTGAAATTCTTATTTTGAAAAATGAGGCTAATGCAACAACCATCCTTTCAGGGCCGTGGGAGGCGGTTAAGCGCATAAACACATGAGAAACACTGAGGAAACGCCTGGAATACGAACAGTCCTCAAGAAACCTTCGTTCTGTACCCTCAGCTCACTGTCTAAATTGGACCCTTCGTTTCCTCGTAAATGCAAATGCCAGAGTTTAGGAATGTCAGTCTACAGCTGTGCTCTTTTCATGGAGCATTACCAATATTTTGACAGGACTGGCCTAATGTTATTCACCCCAGGTTCACTGGTACGTTTCTGACCAGCCCTCATAAAGGGCTTGGAATTGCCCCTGGGGACCTGGATGCTAATAATGAATACTTGCCAGTGATTTTCAATGCACTCTGGTTATTACGTTTAGTAGCAGAACATTTCCCATCCCCAGAAAGGTCATTTATAATAGTATAAGGCAGCTTCTGCCCACCTTCCATTTCATATTTTTCTGAGAACAGCGGAGAACTCAAATATTCATCCATATGCATTGGAAATACTATTCTGACCCAGCATTTGCATACAAATATACCAAAGCAACTTAAGGAACTACAAGGCAGCTCTCCATCATCATACCACGTCTGTTTATGTTTCCAGGGACTTCCCAGTGCCTTCATATCGAAAACCATTTTCATGTACCTTCTCAGTTTTATTCATCATAGCTTCTCTCTTGAACATGTGTGTGCAGGGAAAGCAGGGACCTTCACTTCCTTGCTTTTATTTTTGTGCCCCCTTTAAGAAGCTATACCATTTCACAGATCACATAGTTCTCAAGTTTAGAGACCCGCTAAACTCAACCCACCCAGGACTGGACTCTATTTATTCTATCATATTGCTGAGAAATGGGCATAGAGCGTTATTTGAATAATTTCAGTGTGTGGTTAACTATGCTTACCAAGGCGCTTCATTATTTCTTTATACCAAACCAATTTCTTCATACCAAGCCGAGATCAGTTTCCTTATAATTTTTCACACTTTGGCTCAACTTCTGCCCTGGGTGCTCTTCTCCTAGTATCTCAACTATTCCCGTGGTTTTAAATATGTTTAATATGGGGAAGCCGGGATGGCTCAGGGGGTTAAGCGCTCACTTTGCAGCACTAGGGACCCAGGATCGAATCCCAGCTCCGGCCCTGGCCCAGCCTGTGCAGACCCATATGCTGAACTGGGGAGTGCCTCCAGCTCAGTTCTCTCTCTGTCTCTGTATCTCTCTCTCTCTGTCAAAAACAATTTAAAAAATGTATGTTTAATATGATGGGAATATTCCAAATTATATATCTAGTCTAGATCTATCTTCTGAGCTTGCAACCTAGATATCCAATCGCTTACTTGAAGGTCTGTCTCACTGTGAGAGGAGATGTCCCTCAAACTAATCAAGTCCAAAGTCTTTTTCCTGTTTTGGTGAAATGCCCCATTCATGCACCTATTCTTATGGCAAAATCCTGAGAGTCATCCCTGACATCATCTCCATCTACTTCTCCATTTCTACCCAAACTATCACACTAAGCACATCCTACCCATTCTTCTTCTACAACATATCACAAATGCTCTACTGCTGCCAGCAGGCTAGCGCTCAGCCTCTTCATTATCTCCCTGCTTTCCACTCCTGTTCACTTCCTGCCCAGCCCAAGGACCCCTCCCTGCATAGCAGCCAGACTGAGCTTCAGAAAAACAAACCTGGTCATAGCGCCCCCCTGATCAAAATCCTTTAATGGCTTTCGATCCATCTTCGGATAAAGTCCGAACTCCTTATGGTCAACAAGGCTCAATGTGATCTGGTCCCTAAATGCCTTCCCACTCTCTTTTTCAAGCATTTTTTAATGAAAATTTCCAAATAGGCAACGTTGAAAAATAAATTGACTGACCACCTGGATATTATCATTAACAGGTTCTACTTGCTTTATCATATACCTGCATTTACCCATCCCTAGATCCTAGCCTTAATCTTTCTCGGGTTTGGTGTCTTCCCAAGTAAATTCTAGGTTCCAGTGTTATTTCCACGTTAGTGTTCTTTTTGTTCCTTCCATTCGCAGGCATCTTTCCATTCCTTGAATCTATTTTACCGTATATCTCTGGGCTTTGTACCTGTTGTTCTTTCAGCTCTTGTTCATTCCTGATTCATCCTTTAGTTCTCCATTGAAATTTTCTGTGAGAGGCTGTCTCTGAGCCCCCAATCGAAACCGGGTCTGCCTTTCTGCCTTACCTGTGGTCTCTGGGCACCCTGTGCTCTTCCAGAATACCGTTTGTCACAAGTGGTAACTCTATATTGATTTGCAAATGTATTAGTTTAATGCCTACTTCCTCCATTAGACCGAGAGCTCCAGGGCACTGAATGCTCTGTATTAGAGCACACGGGAACACCTGTGCGGAAGGCCAGTTACCATTTGTTCAAGCAGTCAAAGGCAGAATGAATCAACTCTTGGAAGGAGCAACACGGAATAAGTGAATGCTCTTCCTTTATCATATACAAACAGTATGGGTGTTTAAAGGCCTCTAAGAGAAGACAGAATTTACTGTACTTGCTAGAATATAACCAGCACGTACCTTAAGGCAAATTAATAAATGGCAAGATCCATGGCTGAAGAGACTGGTGGGTTTTAACAACCTCCCAGCCATCTCCATGAGCTCTTCCTCTCAAGATCAGCCGAAGTCAGCAGGATCCAAGGAAGAGCGTTCCTTGATATGCAACTGCAACTTAATAATAACAATAGCTATAATGTATTGAGGACATTTATTGGGGTCTGGGTTTTTAGTAGGCACTGTCTTGAGTGCTTTCTCTCTATTAAATAATTCATCCTGTATCGTTTTCCCATTTTCCAGCTAAGGAAACTGAGAACATGGCAGTTGTTTTAAAACACATTCTCTGACTTCCCCTTTTAACCAGATTGCCATTCCTATAAACCCCCACCTATACAGATTATCCAGTCTGTAGCCCCACTTGAGTAGGAAGATTAATCTAGAAAACTCGCAGATTGGGCTAATGGAGTTTTAATTGGCTCCAACACAAGCGTGTCCAACCCAAAACCCGTGGGCCACACGCAACACAAGACAGCTTTGAATGGGGCCCAACACAAATCAGAAACTTCCTTAAAACATGAGAATTTTATTGCGTTTTGTTTTTTAGCTTATCAGCTATTGTTAATGTTAGTGTATTTTATGTGTGGCCCAAGACAATTCTTCTTCCAATGTGGCCCAAGGAAGCCAAAAGATTAGACACCCTTGTTCTAACAAGTCTAAAAATATAGGGGAAAAAATCCACATATCGATCAAAAAGATTTGAGAGATGCACCATTGTTTGGAAACTCTGAATTTCATATCTGAAAAAGCCAATAAACCACTGTGTTGCTCTTTTAGTGGTTATTCCAACCTAACCCATGCTTTTCCTTATATACAACCTCATACATACACTTTCAAACGATCCCTACAAAGAATTTTACCCCAGATGGGAATACAGTTTACACACAAAGATAAAACCATTGTGATACTCCCCATAACAAGAGCTCATGGTTACAGGAAAATGAGGGCCTGCAGAATATCCTAATGAAAGAGTATAAGCTTCAGACAGTCTTGAGTTTGAAGATAAACTCTTCCCATTGACAGTCTGTGTGACTTTGGCAAATCAGTAACATTTCTGGGCAGTTTCCTTATTTGAAAATGGAAACAGCGACACCCACTTAGCAGGGTTTGGACATATTAAAATGGTACATGTAAAAAGCACAGCATAGTGCTTCAAACACAGAAGATTTTCAAAGACAGTAGTTTTAAAAAGGGAGGAAACATAGGGAAAGGCAGGGAAGAGTAGTAACTTTAATGCCCAGAATATAAAAAGAGACATAGGAATTTCTTTAATAAATACACTATATATATATATATATATATAGAGAGAGAGAGAGAGAGAGAGAGAGAGAGAGATTGACTCAGGATCTGGGGTAGAAGTGTCCTTTAGCATTTGTCTGGCTCTTAGCTGGATGAACTTGCCTGCAGCTACCACTTACAATGCAAATTGAGCTTCCAGTCCTTCACACTAACTACACAGCAAAAACCTTTCAGCTTTAAATAGAATACTGCAGTGTGGAATGATCTGAGCACAGGGAAGAAACATTCAGAGAGAAATGCGAAGGAGATCTTGGCAGAAAAAAAATCTGGCATGAGAGGGCGGAAGGAAAATGCAGAAACATCAAAAAAGACAAAAAGCAAAGCAAAGTCTGTAGAAGGGCCTAAGAGCTAATGCCTCAGAAAGTTTAAGCTAACAAAGGGGAAAAGAACATTGGGAGCAAGAACTTTGTTGGGTTTTAACAAAGACTGTTTTCACTGGGTGCTTTTTTCAAGCGGGAAAGCACTTCTAAGGTATCTATCGGGAGGGGAGGAACCCTTCCCTTCTAGCCAGCATGAGTGCGTGAAAGTCCGCTAAAATGAATAGATTAAAACCACAGAGAACTTCTTGGTCTACCCATCTTCTGCTATTAACATTGTCTACATTGCATTTCTTTTTTCTCCCCAGACCTTCACCAAGATCAGGTAAAGACACCTGTCTATCTACTGTGAAATAAAGGTGTGTTTAATTTTAAGTGTGACGGAGATGAACAGACTGAGACAGAAAGAACCGAAGAGGTTGATAGATTTTAGAAAGCTCTTTGCTATAAACTCATGTTTCATTTTCGACTCCATGAATCCAGATATTGTATCAAGAATCAGAGTTTACAAAAATGCCATAAAATAGGGACACAGTCAAGGTAGCACCTAGGGCCCGGAAAGCAATAAGGAATGCCATTTTTAACTCATTTCTTCAGGCTGCACATGGCTCTTCTATACACACAGCCCCAATTTACCTGTCTTCCCAGCTCAGTAAGTTTCCTTTGCCTGCATTTGGCGGCATAATGCAATACAGAAGAAAGCATGAAGGCAGCTTTCTTCCTTTGTTGTCACAAACAGCAAGAAGTGTCCCCACTCCCAAAAGCCAATAGACCCAAGGCCAATTTCTCTTCGGGGTAACATGCTCAGACCTAGAGATAATCATATTCTGCCTGGTTAACTGAGTCAGTGACCAAGCACTGAGACTGAGAAAGAACATCTTCCAACCACATTGCGAATAAAAAGCAGCAAGTCCGGTGTTTGGTACGAGGGAGGGACCAGCTGAACATTTAAAAAGCCATCACTTAGCTCCTGAAGGCCAGAGCGCATACAAATCTGCATAATCTGTCTAGCACCATGGATGTATTAGGCTTGCCAGTCTCCAATCATAATGATGGATGGGGAATATATTTTCAAGAGTGCTGGGCATTCTTTCTATCTAAAACTTCCAGGGATATTTCTAGAAGCCACTTTTACCTCCAAAGAGTGTATTTTTATTTCTTTCAGAGCTTGACCTCTTCCCCCATTGCACGGGTCTAGTAGTTGTGATTTGATTGAACATTACAGAAAGTTTAGCATCCAAAAATAATAAGCATAATCTTCCATTAACATACCTGGCTACATTATCCTAAAGCACATTCACACACATTTTCTCACGTGGATATGACAATGTGATCATGCAACACTTTATGTGAGTGGTTAAGGCTAAAGGCCTACAGGTAGAAAATGGAAGCAAAAAATACAAAAGTTTGGGTATTTCAAAAGAATGCCTCCTCGCCGTTCACCCACAAAAGGCGGAACGAGTTCCACCTGCTGCCTTCCCCTGCCTGCCTGCATGGCACGCAGACGAATGTCAGAACCAGCTGGGAGAGAGGGAGAGAGAAACGACAGTTTCGCCTCTTGGCAAAGCTCCGCTTCTACTGAACCCTCTTGCTTTCTGCTGGCTGTTGATTCAGCAGAAACTACTGCTGCAGAATTCATAATGGTGATTTTTAAAGGCCTCGCTGATCGCATGGCTCTCCCCACGTGTCAGACTCATTCGCTCGCCTCTGGAACACCGTTTCCCCAGCCACCTTTTCATTTCTTACTAATGCACTTCCCGGGGGAAGGCGGCTCGCCCTTTTGCAAAGGGCCTTCTGGAGGTTTGATTGTCTTGAGCAGGTAACCCCGCGGCCAGAGACATGAACCGGCAGGAAATGAAACCATGCCCTGCCTGCAGCCACCGAGAGACACCACATCATTTCGCTCAGGGAGGGGGAGGACCCGCGGTCCTCCTGGGCCCGTTCCTGCTTCTCTCCCCGAAGACCCAGCAAACATCTTGGCAGAGGGGTCGTCTGCCTTCTGGGGGTCATTTTCCCTGCCGGAGCCCCACCCCGAAAAGCCTAATCCCCCAGGGCCATTTTAACTCCCGTGGGGGCGCCGGGTCCACCTGCTGCTGAACGCTGGGCTCGCCGCAAGGCGCCCGGATGGATGTGGGGCGCACAGGCGGTCGCCCCTGCGAGCCGAGCCCCCGCCCCCGCCCCGGGGCCCGGAGGTGTCTCCGCCGCGCCGCGCCCGGCCGCCCGCGGAGCACAGCGACCCTCAACTTGCTCCGGGCCCCAGCGGCGGAATGCGGCGGGGCTGGCGTTACCTTCGGTCGCATAGCTGTGGTCGCGCAGGAAACTGTTGTTGATTTTGCGGGTATCAATGTCCTCCTCCATTGACGGCAGGCTTACTTGCGTGGGAACCAGAAACCAGCAGACAAGTATCCATGATCCCTCCCCGCAGCCCGTCTCACAGGAGAGGGGGGCAGGGGAGCCAGGAGGACTGCACCATGGTCCGAGCTTGAGGAGGAGACGGGGAGGCAGAGAGAGAGAAAAAACACAACCGGCGATGGAGCTGTCACCTCCTCCACCCGGGATCTCCGAGGCTGCGGCAGCGGCTCCTCCCGCGTGCGCTCACTCCAGCTCCAATGCCCAGCGAGGATGCTGCGCCTGCCTCCGCTGCCAAGATGCGCGGCGCCCCGAGGGGTCTGGTCCCGCCCGCTGCCCCGGAGGCGCTCACCAGCGAGGCTGGGGAGAAGCCCAACAGGTTCTCCTCGTTGGCAGCCGCTCCAAAATGCAAAAAAAAAAAAAGGAAAGGAAAGGAAAGAAAACCCTCCTCCCCCCCGGGGGAGAGCGGGCAGCCGCGACAAAATGGAGCCTTTCTGGACCCGAGCTGCAGGGGCGCGATGGCAGGGGCAGGACTCAGGCTGGCCCGACCCGGGGAGGGTGCTGGTCCCACGGGAGGGCGGCTCGCGGGCGGGGGCGGGGAACCCGGCGTGGAGCTGGGCAGGGCGCTGCGGCCGGCGCCAGCGCACTCCCCCGCACACCCACACGCGCGCCCTCGCAGCTGCTGCTGCAGCGAGCAGGCTGGAGGCGGCTGGTGCAGTAGCGGCGAGGCTCCTCCCAGCCGCGTCAGCAGCCCCAGCACTCGTCTCCAGCAGCGGCGGTGGCCCAGGCAAAGGCGGCGGCTGCTCGCTGCTGCAGTGGGGCGCACGCAGCCGCCAACCGGCACCTGGGCGGCGGGCAGCCAGCTTGCAGACTCAGGTGAAAAGCATGGTCGCGCTCTCCCAACCTCCCTGCTTCGGGGCCACGCAGCTAAAGGGCGGCGTTTACTCCAGCCCCCATAGCTCGCTGCCTTTCCCCGGACACCTGCGCTTCAGGACAGCAAAGGGTAGTGGGTTCCCGTGGATAGGCAGGGAAGCCTACAGTCCCTTCTTCTCAGCCCTATAGAGTGCATGCAGCCCCTTGGTGAAGTTAAAGGGCAAGGCCTGGGTTCCAGAAGTCAGAACAAGAGGAAAGCATGGGAAAAGCTTCTCAGCACCTAGCCTAGGTTACACCCCCTGTGCTAGGAATAGAAGGGGAAAGAGGGGCCAGAAGTTTTCTGCGATCATATCTGATTTCTTCATTCAAACAAAGTCATGAACATCTCCTAACTGTAGGCATCTGTGTCTACACAGGCAGAGGGAAGCAGAGGGCTGAGTTATGGCTCTAGTCAGCACAGTCATTCTAAACAAGTCTACTTTCCCTCACACAGGGTTTTGGACCAACTGCTACAGGCCTTCCCCTAGACTGGCTTACCTTTGCTCTCAACACGGAAGGTACCTCGGAGCCCTGTGCCCAGAGAAAGCTGCTACCCCAAGCAAGTTTCAAAGATCCAATGAATGCAAAAATAAATAAATAAAGGCCTGTCTTCCTACTTACACTAGGAGGAAAATACCAAATTCCCTTCTCCCCCCAACTCATGTTTCACCAAATTGTGAATTCCACATTTGAAAGAAAATTAGGTCATGATTATTAGGAAACAACCAAAAGCATTTATGAAGCGACCCGAATCACTAGAAAAATTCCCCCGGTTCCCTCTTGTCTAAGGGATCCATTTCTGTGGGTGACACTACAGGGAGACATGTCAGCAAATGTCTTGCTCAGTTAAGCTCCTCAAGTTTAGTGTGATGAGCCCAGAGGGACCTGTGAGTTAATTATACACGTACAATACTTGGGCTAACACAATTTAGAAAGTATTTGAAGTTCAAAAAAAACAAAAAAAGGGGAAAAAAAAAGTCCTTAACGGAGGCTGGAACTTGCCATTAGATTTCCACAAAGAATAAATAAGATGCTTCTGGCAGGTGGAAAACAGCCTTGTCTTCATCTCCAGAAAGTGAGAGCAGGGATGTTCTTTGATGTAATTTTGGGAGGAAGTTCAGCTTACCATAGATTCCGTGTTATTCTTATCTAGTGGCTAAGTGTTACATGCTTGTTGGACTGCTTGTTCAAAATTCATGTATGAAATTCCAGTCACAGATAAAGACCGGTGTGAGGTGATTGAATTCATTTTTGCGCTAGTTGCCGAGTTGGTTCTTCCACGCGATGAGCTGTATCCATCGTGAAGTCTCTAGCAGCCAGTTCATCTGTAGTTACACAGTCTAGCTAGCCTTCCTGGCAGACCGGCACCATGGGGATCAGGAAGAGACAGTGGGGGCAGAAAATAGCTAAGGTCACCTCAATGTGGTGAGAAGACATCTTGCTTTCAGTTGAAATGAGCTGAAGTTGTGACAGAAGATATCGGAGTAAATAGTACTTTGGAACTTCTCCCCCTTAGCTTCCTGGACCGTGGGCTAGATTGGAACAGAATGCACGCTGAATCAGGTAGGCCCAGGCCCCCTGGTCAGGTTGTACTTGAGGAATTTCCCAATGTAACCATTGGGAGGAGTGTCCTCTCCATACACAAAGCGTCTGAACTGACTAAATTTTCCCTTTCCTGTTTCCTAAAAAATCCCTCCTACATTTATTCAACGGGACAGGCATTTTCCTCCCTAAGACACAAACGCTGCATTAAGTAGATTCCAAGGTTTCTATTTCGTGGACCACTCTTTTCTACTAGGGGCAACGGGGACCTAGCAGCCCCTTCACCCAAAACCAAGAAAAATAAAGCTGGTCTCTTGGTGCTTTAATACAACGTTGTATAGGAAAGCCGGGAAGGGAGTGGAAAATGCTCTGTAAAATCCTGTGGCAGCAAGAGGATTACATAGACCATTTCTCAGATGACTTGCTGACCTTCTTTCCATTCCTCCAATGTGTCAAGTTCTTTCCTAAAGCTTGTGGCATTTGCACATGTCATGGCTGTGTCCCTTTCTCATGTTTTTGGCGTTTTTCAGCATGTCAGCTCAATTCACTGAGAATTTCACCAACCACACCATAGTCCCTTCCTCTGGTATTTTATGTCTCTACACCTACTGTTTGGTCTTCTTCATGGCACATTCTCGTATTTTGCAATAGGTGTTCACTTATTATTTTCAATTTCCAATATATCTCTGATATTAAGGGTCTGGCACTTAGATGTGCAATTATATTTGCTCAAGGAAAATAAATATTTCTTTAATTTACTGAATTTCTTCAATGATATTTAGGTTGTATAGCTCTACTCTTATTAAAATGCTTGTGACTCCCCCCCCCCCACACACACACAACAAAACTTGTGAGCCAGTAA
>PVKE010007045.1:0-52072 GCA_004027555.1 Craseonycteris thonglongyai | reverse complement strand
TTTGTTTGTTTGTTTTTAAGATTTATTTTTATTGTTTTTGACAGAGAGAGATTGACAGAGACAGAGACAGAGAGAAGCGGAAGGGCCCAGAGCAGTCTCCATAGTTGCACATCATTGTTGACAATTGCCAGTTTTTGCTGAATGTTAAAACAATATGAGTATGTTTCTTTATAGATATCAAATGTTCTTTAACTAGGATGGCAAGGAAAAAAGGAATTTATAGGCAGTACAAGGATATAGTATCGGTATTTGTTAGTATTATACCATGGATCCTTATAATATGGAAATGTGTTTTCTGCCTCAAAGTAGTTTTGATCTGCCATCTCCATTTGCACAAATTACTTTGAAAACTGATAACCAACGACAGTCTTTAAAAAGTCACTGTGAACAAAACTCCACAACAAAAGAATAAATAATCCAATTAAAGAATGAGCAAATATTCGACTATTTCTCCCAAGAAGACATACAAGTGGAAATTAGTTCATGAAAAGATACTCAACATCATTTAGCCATAGGAAATACAAATCAAAATCACAATGAGGTAATACTTTATATCTACTAGGATGACTATAAAATAATAATAATAGGGGAAGCCGGGATGGCTCAGTGGGTTAGGCGCTCACTTTGCAGCCCTGGGGACCGAGGATCGAATCCTGACCCCGGCCCGTGCAGACCCATATGCTGAACTGGGGAGTGCCCCCAGTTCAGTTCTCACATGGGGCGAGACCCGGCCCAGTTCCTGCCCTATGCATCCCCGCCCATCTGTGGAATGAAACTATGTGGAAAAACCAATGATGTGCAATTATGGAGACTGTTCTGGGCCCTCTCTCTGTCTCTGACTGTATCTCTGTCTCTCAAAAACAAATAAATTTTTGGAAAAAAAATATTAAAATAATAATAATGTAAAGTAACAAGAATTTGTAAGGATATGAAAATTTGGAAATTTTGTGGTAATGTAATAGGAAGTCACTTTGGAAAAGTTTGGCAGTTACTCAACAAGTTAAACATAGAGTTACCATATAACCCAGAACTTACATTCTTAGGTATGTATATACCAGTATCTAGGAGAACTAAAAATGTATGTCTACACATAAACTTGTAAATGAATGTTCATACCATTATTCATAATAGCCAAAAGGTGTAAACAAGTGAAATGTTTATTAACTGATGAATGGATAAATAAAATGTTCATACAATTCAATATTATTTAATCATGAAAAAAAGTATGAAGTATCAATACTACAATATGGATGAATCTTGAAAACATTATGCCAAGTGAAAGAAGCCACACACAAAATGTCATGATTCTATTTATATGAAATGTCCAGAATAGGCAAATTCATGGAGACTGAAAGTAGATTAGTGGTTGCCAGGGTGTGGAAATTGGAGCAGGGAGGAGAATGGATAAATGACTAGTTAATTCTTAAGGTGTTTCTTGTTGGGGTGGTAAAAATGTTATGGAATTAAGTAGTGGTGATGGTTGCATAACATTGTGAATATACTAAAATCACTGTATACTTTAAAATTGTCAATTTTATATTATAAGAGTTTTATCTCAATTTAATAAATTCATTGTGATTTCTAAAATTACCATATTTGGGGAGGAATATTTGGGGGAGGAATAACTACAATGTGTGAAATACTGCTCTGGACATTTCATATCTTATCACTGAATCAAAATTATGTATGACATACATACTTGAACCATATTGTTTTAGTACTGAAATGCTTGCAAGTATGCCATTGGTCCATCCCTGGGTGATGTTAACAAATACTCCTTTAAAGCTTATCATTTTGTTTATTGCTGGAATATTTTTGACAGCTCAATAGGATGACTTTCTTAGGTTTCAGTAAAAAAAAAAGCAGTGCTTTTTTTACAAATATGATCTATTTTCACCTTATGAATACTGTGAATAACACATATAAACAAATAAAAGCTGCATATGGCAGTCATTTCTTACTTGGTTATCAGGAAATTCAAAGCCATGTATTTAACCCCCCCCATTAACAAACCCAATGATCATTAACAAAGGGTACAGGGCCTTGTGGTATGCGTTTTTTAAACTAACCTTATTCTTGGCCTGATATATAATTTTTTTTAATTCTCATTTTTTTTTTAATACAAGGTATAAAGGATCTTATAATTAGGGAGGGGAAAAGCTTAAAATGAAAATATGTTTGAGGGAACATGGTGGTAAGTAAAATAAGCAGAGTGAAGGGAACTCTGGAAGTGATAGAGATTTGTGTATGTGATTGATCTTTGAATTGCTTTCTGTTTTGAGTAGAGTGATGAGTTACAGAATAGAGGAGTTCTGAAAATCTAAGTGTGAAAATTGGTTAGTGCAGAGGAGGGAATGAGGAAAATACAGTAATTTTTTTTTTAAATTGCTGGCTTTTCTCTTTGTCTAATGTTGCTCTTATTTAAGCCCCACTGTGCATAATGAAGTAAAAGCTGTTTGTGGCATTATTTGTACACTGTGCAGCTTCATGTGTGTCGCTTAGAAGGACATTGCTATCACATCATAAAATATGTCAGCTTTGTTTTGCATAACATTTTTAACATGGCAGCATCTATTATAAAATAATGTTTCTAAAGGACTTTTAATTTAATTATTCGTATGTGGCATTTTCACCTATGATTTTTAATATAGTTTCCATATAATCTTTAAATTACTTACACTTCTTATATTTATAATCTTTGCATTTTCAGCAGCAAGGTCAGATTTATGCACTTTTTAGATGCTTAGTAATCATTGATTGGGCTTCTGTAATTTTCCCCGCCTTCATATTTTTCTTCTCTGAATGATCTCATCAGCGCAATTTACATTCAGATGTATTTAAACTTAGTAGTAATCCTATTACCTCTTTGTCTTGATACATACTGAGTTAATTTCCCTATGGAACTATATAGTTGGAGAAATAAAAGTACAGCTAAAACAACATATTTTTCTCAAATGGAGGTCTTCATTACCGGTATATTACTTCACCCTAGCGATTAGTTCACTTTTGGATATTGTGTGTATGTTAACCCCAAGAATATTTCAACACCTGTTGGCAGTGCTACCACCTTCTTCCTCTACTGGATGCCCATTTATGGCTTTAAAGCAGAAACCTGTGAACTTAGTGAGTAAAGATTTTGAAAAGTGCTAATTAGTGTTGAAAGATCAGGAGGGCAAAGTTTGGAAAAACATGCAGCTTACAGATACTACAGTTTTTAAAAATAATTCACCAAGTCTAATAGCCAGTCGTACTTTGTTTACATGTTTTTTTCCCCATGGTTTTTATATTAACAAAATTATGAAGTTAATATCTGAGCTCCAGCTAAACTTTAGGTACTAAGGTGTATGTTAGTCTTCTAAAAATTTGGTAAGTTTACCTCAGGGAATTAATAGCTCTTTTAAAAAAATTTCAGTCACACAGAGCAACAAGGACATATGTTGCAAATGAAGAACATGACCCATTTTGAGGGAATGACAGCTTTTTGCAGTAAGGATGGTGAACTTATTCATTTTAGTAGTTTATGGAAATGTAAATTTATTTGCTAAGAAATATGAAATCATTGAAAATACAAAGTGCTTTTTAAATGCCCTCTGTACTGGGTTTTACCTGAAGCAGTACTATTGACAATGCGTTGTTCGATTAAGAGAGTAGTACTGTAGAGTGGGTGTGAGAAAGTTATCTTTTTTTTTTTTAATATTTATTTATTTATTTTTATTGTTTTTTGACAGAGAGAGAGAGAGAGAGAGAGATACAGAGACAGAGGCAGAGAGAGAACTGAACTGGGGGAGCTCCCAGTTCAGCATATGGTTCCGCACGGGCCGGGGCCGGGATTCGATCCCTGGTCCCCGGTGCTGCAAAGCGAGTGCTTAACCCACTGAGCCATCCCAGCTTCCCCTGAAAGTTATCTTTTTAAGGTTATAAATGATTGTAAATGCATTTTTTGTTTTTGCTTTTGGTTTTGTTTATTACTTAAGGTAGCAGTTACTCTTAGGGCAAACTTCACTGTGACTTAGGTTGTGATATGATAAAGTTAGTGGCTTTAAAATGAGAAACTGTCATTTGCTCTTTTTCTAGACTTCCATTGGGAGGCTATAGCGTTATCACCTAAGTTACTGAGTATCGCTAGTGCAAATAATGGGCTTCTGATTATTAATAACAACAGCAGGTATTGAATTAATCAACAGCAAGTAGTATTGTATTCGAGGTCTACTTAACCCACCAAATAACCTGGTGGGGTCTCCAATGCTAAATAGTACCAGTACATAGTTTGGCATTGATGATCTTGCTTTGCTGATCAAAATATTACAGTCAAAATAAAAATTGATGGCTTTGAATTGGTGAATCTGTAAAACTCTCTGTGTCTTCCAGTTCTACAAGTATATGAGTAACTTTATTTCAGAGTTAGTTGTCAATTTTCAGAATAGGAGGCTCTAGCCTTTTATTTCAGATTTACTTTAGCATGGATTAATGTGGAATTATTAAAACTAGTGCCTTCACAGTCAACATGAAGAAAGAAGTACATCTGATATTTTGCTGTATACCCTGCTTAGACCTACAGTTGAAATGAGGACAGGAACCATTCAGTGAATATGGTCCAATAATACTGCTTGGAATGGGAACCCATATCTATTCAAGCTGCCTGTTTTCCTTTCTTTCTCTACCTTGGCTGTTTTTGTCCATGAAATTAGGAAAACAACTTTTAACCTAGATAGCAATATAGTCAGTGTCTATCCTTTGAAGCTTTTTGTATGTAGATTAAGTATCTAAATTGATTGGTGTCTTTCTAACTTGACAAAACTGCTTAACAAACTTCTATTAATGTTAAATAATCCCTTCTATTTGTGTGGTTTTTTTTTTAATAGGGGTGACATTGGTTAATAAAATTATATAGGTTTAAAGTATACAATTCTATAATACATCATCTATATATTGAATTGTGTGCTCACCACCCAAAGTCAGTTCTCCTTCCATCACCATATATTTGACCCCCCGCCCTCTTCTCTCATCTCCTCCCCCAATTATGCTCAGGTGACCACTAAACTATTATTTATGTCCATGAGTTTCTGTTTCTTTGTCTTGTTCCTTTGTTGCTTTCAGTTTTATATCCCACATATGAGGGAAGTCATATGGTTCTTGACGTTTTCTGACTTATTTCACTTAGCATAATAATCTCAAGATTCATCCATGTTGTCTCAAATGGCAGTTTTTCATCTTTTCTTTTTTTTTTTAAATAGCTTTCTTTGAGTAAATTTATTTATTTTAATTAATTAATTTATTTATTTATTTATTGTTTTTGACAGAGAGAGAGAGAGAGAGAGAGAGAGAGAGAGAGAGAGTGAGAGAGAGAGCTGAACTGGGGGAGCTCCCAGTTCAGCATATGGGTCCACACATACCGGGGCCGGGATTCCATCCTTGGTCCCCGGGGCTGCAAAGTGAGCGCTTAACCCACTGAGCCATCCCGGCTTCCCCTTATCTTTTCTTATGGCCAACTAATATTCCATTCTATATATTTGCCACAACTTCTTTATCCAAACATCTATTGAAGGACACTTTGGTTGTTTTCATGTCTTGGCCACTGTGAATAATGCGGCAGTGAACATCAGGGTACATATATCTTTGCGGAAAAAAGTTTTCAGATTTTTTTGGTAGATACCCAGAAGAGAGAATACTGGGTCATATGTGATTCTATTTCTTAATTTTTTAATAAACCTCCATACTGTTTTTCATAGTGGCTGTACCAATTTACATTCACATCAGCAGTATATGAGGGTTCCTTTTTCTCCACAACCTCTCCAGCTGTTGTTATTGTCTTGTTGATAATAGCCATTCTAACAGGTATGAGGTGATATCTCATTGTGGTTTTGATTTGTATTTCCCTCATAGCTAGCAAAGTTGAGCATTTTTTTGTATGCCCACTTTAGACTGCGATAGTAGTAGGTTTTTTCATACACCATATTACATGCTTGGTTAAAACTCATCTTGCTGTTAAAGCTTGCTCACAGTTTTTTCCTTAAAACATAATAAGGAGGGGAAATAACTGATAGCAGAAGAGATTTCCAAGGATCAGAAGTATTAAAATTGTTAATAAAATATTTTTTAAATCTTTTTGTTGAAGTTTTAGTCATAACAGTACATGAGTAAATGAAGTAAACCACTTCTACCCCCCACCCTGAACAAAGTACAGAAAATTGAAAGTTTTAAATACCAAAAAATATTTATGTAACCTGAAGAGATTTAAAACTCAATTCTCCAAATCCCAAGAATATTTCCCCTTATAAGCACTGTGATACAGTAAGGATTCTATGGTTAAAACAAACCTTTCTTTTCTGCTGAAACATAAACATGAAAATTATGTGAAGATAATATAATTCCCCTCCAAATTTGGAGCAGTTTGCCTGAAATGAGCATATCCTATTTAACACAGTTGAGGTTTTTGTTTTTGTTTTTTTCCCATTTCTAAAAAGTAGAGAAAATAAATTTTTAAATATTTAGTAGGATCATTTACAATTCAACCCTGACTGGTTCCAGAAATGCCTGGTTGCACTGTCTAATTTGGTAGCCACTAGCTACATGTGGCTATTTAAATTTAAATGAAAAAGAATTAAAATTAATATTTAAAAGTCAGTTCTCAGGGAAGCTGTGTGGGTCAGTGGGTTAAGTGCTTACTTTGCAGCCCCAGGGACCGAGGATCGAATCCTGGCGCCGGCCCGAGCAGACCCATATGCTGAACTGGGGAGTGCTCCCCAGTTTGGTTCTCACCAGGGAGAGACCCCGGCCCAGTTTCTGCCCTGTGCAGCCCCATGCCCACCTGTGGAATGAAACTATGTGGAAAAATCGATGATGTACAACTATGGAGATTGTTCTGGGCCCTCCCCCTTCTCTCTGTCTCTGTAGCTCTCTCTCTCTCTCTCTCTCTCTGTCAAAAACAATAAAAATAAATCTTTAAATTCTTAAAAAAAAAATGTCAGTTCTTGGGTCATACTAACCACATTACAAGTGTTCAATAGCCACAGTTGGCTTTAGGCTAGGTATTGGACAGCACAGATAGCGTCCATTTATTTCTATCATTGTAGGAAGATTCATTGCACATCACTAGATAGAGGTTTCCATTGTAGATCACATGTTCACCACTTACTCTAGTATAGTTTCCTATTATTTACAAGTTTACTCCTTCCCTCCCAAAGAGGTATTGCTCGTCAAAGCTTGTGGTTTTTTCCCCCTACCAAATAATTTCCATAAGTAATAATATTAATAATTAATAATAATAAATAATGGTCAGGATTTGAAATAGCTACATGATGGTAGGATCATGTTTAGATTTTTAATAAAGGTTTTATGAAGCCTTTAAAAATATATGCGGGAGGATGAGTGAGAAAGGAGATTAGGAAGTAGATTGGTAGTCACAAAATAGTCACAGGGTATGAAATACAGTATGGGGGATAGAGTCAATAATGTTATAAAAATTATATATGGTGTCAGATGGATACTAGACTTATAAGGGGTATCATTTCTTAAATTATATACTAAATGCCTAACCACTGCTCTGTGTACCTGAAACAATATAAAGTAATACTGAATGTCAATTATAATTAAAAAAAATAAAGTCATGGGATATAAAGTATAGCATAGAGAATATAGTCAATGGTATTTTAATAGCTATGTAAAGTGTCAGATGGGTAGCAGACTTGGGGTTATCACTTTGTGAAGTGTGTAAATGTCTAATCATGTTGTTTTGTATACCTGAAACTAATTATAATAATAAAATAAAATTAGCATAAATATTTAAAAAATATATATGCCAAATTATGTGTAGTTTAGGTACTTTAAAGAGAATGATAGACAGACTTTCCATGTCTACAATCCCAGTTTGAAAGACTGCAACAGCCTCTAAGAAGCTTGTGATTTATGAGGCTATTTTTCTAATGTAAATTTTAGAAATAATTTATTATATAACCACAGCTTGAAAAGAGCATAGAACACAGAGAAAACAGTAAAATATATATAAATGAATGATTAAATAGTTACTTAGTTTAAATGAATTTTAATGAGCACATATTTCCATGTTCAAATTAAGTTAGTTGAGAAAAACGGGTAGATAATGTATTCATTAATTTCTTCAAATCTTTTCAATAAGCTGGTAGAAACAAGTGTATTCTTCGTATTTATATAGAAAGTTGTATAATATCAAGTGAAGGTTAAGACTTGAGTATGTTGAAATTGATTACATTAGGAAATACTTTTTCCCTTTTGGGGCAAGGAAGGAAGGGAATATAAAGATGATAACATTCTAATTACTGGAAAAATGCTCAGATAATTGTATATCATGACTTAAGATTTTTTCCCTGACAATTTAACATTGGTAGGTGTTTTCTGAAGCTAAATATACTTGAGATTTTCTCTTTGCATATTTACTAAAATGGTGACTTGTAGAGAAATAGCATATAACCAATATATTAGTTGAATTATGTTTTCATAAAGGTAATATTATTTTAGTGTGTGTAATTGGAATATATTTTCTGGTTTTATGATGTTTTTAAAGAATTACCTTTTCCTTATAAAAGCTACTTGGGACTTTTATGAGAAACCTTAAGATTTGTCTGCTTTTAACCTTTAGTGTCATTTTAATTTCATGTATTTTATTTTCTTCTTTCATTTCCAAGTACCCAGTAAACCATCTGTAAAAATTGCTACAGTGATGAAGGAACGCCTTTGCCAGGTTTTTATAGTATAAGCTTTAGGGCTTTAAATAAAGTATACATTTTAAACTGGAGGTTTAGTCTTCATTATCTTGTATTTTTGCCCCCAAAATCACAAATAAAATGGAACATTTACTCTTATCTATTTGTTCAGTTATAAACATTGTTTTATTAGTTATAATGTTTGAATGTAATGAACAAAATGTAATAGCTTTTTGAACTACAGAGTTTTAGAGAAAGTATTAATTTGCTTCTTTCACAAAATTTTTGCATGTGTGTTTATTAAAGTTGAAATGATAATGGCAGGGCTTTGGATACTGAGAATAATGTATAACCTTCTTCTGATCTGATTTGATATAGTAGGGGCATGGATAAGTTAGAGAGAATAAGTTTCAAGTTTTATTTCTCTACCCTTCCATGCATCATTTAAAACTCCTTAGAAATCCTTCCTCTTTAGCTTTCAATTGGTGTACAAGGGCTATCCAGAAAAAAATCTAGCCATTGTTAATATAATGAGAATGATTACATGGCTGGATACTTTTGGAACAGCCTTCATATTTTATATTTCTTTTTTTTTTAATTTAAACAACAAAACATGATACAATGCCATTTCTTTTGATTTTCATGAGCTTTGTTTATAGGTTATCCCCAAAATTCGGCTGCATAAATCTGTTTTTTTCTTTATATTCATACCGTTGGTGAACTCATGTGCACTCTTGGCTTGAATTGTACTTTTTTACATGACTGATTTACATACAAATCTTTAACTATTCTGAATAGCAATTTCTACCTGTTGTTGGGAAACATCTTTATTTGAATTACCTATGGTAACACAGAGATTACTTGCTATATAAAATAATAGTCACCCCACCCCGCCCCTGCAGTTTCTTTCATTGTGTTCCTGGTGAGTGAGAGGTAATCCTTACCTGCTATCTTTCTTCCATATTACTTGATTTTGCATGAAGTCCTCTTCTCTTTTTAAGATGTATCTTGGGTTTTCCATTATGTCTGCATTTCCTTCACTATATAGATCCTCATTATCTCACACCTATAATTTACTGTACCCACTGTTTTTTTTAAAGTTTCCCAAACACTTCCTGCATTGACTTTTTAAAATGTATATGAAGTTCTTATGGCATTTTTCCCTTAAGCAGATAGTAATTGTAAGAACTTTTACTTACACTTTCCTCTGGGCAGAATGCTAGATGCAGTAGACAATAACTAGGTACTTGTGTTCACTCATTCATTCAGTTCCGTGTGCTATGCTAGTTAGTGTCCCAGTTATCGCATACAGGAAAGCTTCTCTGAGGAGGTGGCATTTGTTAGAACTGAATGAAGTGAGAGTGGGTCCAGCCAGTTCTATAAAGATATGGAGAATAATTGCTCCAGCCTGAGAGAACAGCAAGCATCAAGACCCTGAGTAGAGGGAAGGGTTTGGTAAATTTGGGGACTATTTAAACCAACCTTGTCCAACCTGCAGCCCATGGGTTGCATGTGGCCCCTGATGGCTTTGAATGCAAATGCAGCCCAACATAATTCATCAACTTTCTTAAAACATGAGATATTTTTGCAAACTTTTTTTCCTTTTCTTTTTGTTAGCTCATCAGCTATCATTAGTGTTAGTGTATTTTATGTGTGGCCCAACACAATTCTTTCAGTGTGGCCCAGGGAAGTGAAAACGTTGGACCCCCTGATTAAGCTGTCATTGTGTCTGGAACATGAAAGAGAGAGACAGAGAGACAGGACATGTAGTCAGGAATCCAGGTAACAGAGGTCCTAATAGGCCATGGTAGGTAAGTATTGTGGATTTTACTTCCAAGTGATGGGTAAGCCTTTGGACAGTTTTGGGTTAGAGTGATATGAGTTGATATATTTGTCACTGAGTTAAGAATAGAAATAGACTATAATGATAATATAGGAGAGCAATATCTTGAATTAGCAAGATAACAAGCAGTAATGTGTGTTTTTTAATTGAGGATAGAGTTAGAAAAAATCAGCAGGATGGATTGGATGGAAGTTGTGAGATACAAAAGGAACCAAGAGAAACAGTTCTTTGTGGTTGGAGGGTCATGTATCCTATCATCTATTTTCCTAGAATGTAAAATAAGAAATATCTCTTTTCTGCTTATTTTTTAAAATTGTTATGAGGACCTGATGAAATAATATATGAAAGCCATTGTGAATCTTAAAACATCATAAGGGAAAGCTGGGATGGCTCAGCGGGTAAAGCGCTCGCTTTGAAGCCCTGAGGACCGAGGATCGAATCCCGGCCCCAGCCCATGCGGACCCACATGCTGAACTGGGGTGTGCCCCCAGTTCAGTTCTTGCCGGGACCTATGCTGGAGGCTCCCGGCCCAGTTCCTGCCCTGCACAGCCCTGTGCCCGCCTGTGGAGTGAAACTATATGGAAAACCAATGTCAACTATGGAGACTGCTCTGGGCCCTCCCACTTCTCTCTGTCTCTCTCTGCCTCTGTTTCTCTCTGTCAAAAATCAATAAAATAAATCTTTAAAAAAAACAAAAAACAAAAAAAAAAACATCATAATACTGTGTTGCTTTTTAACACTGAAAGTTAAAAGCTTACCTTAAATCATGCTTTTTAATTAAGAAATCTTGACGCTTAGATTTTACAGGAGTAAGAACTCTAAATCATGTGTAGTTAGGAAATAGTTCAAACTTATAACTTCCCTTGGGTTTAGAGTATATAGTTTCCTCCTAGTTATATTTTTACTTTTTAATAGTTTTGTCACTATTCATAAGAATTAGTATTAGGCAGTTTCTCTATTAATTGATAAGTTGAGCAGCTAATTTAATCACAGAGGAAAGGTATCTATAAATAATACCTGTCTCTGTTTGTAGTATCTTTAAGGCAATGTGATTCTCTTCTAGTAAATATTTGAAAACAAAGCTAACCCAAATATTCTATAGTTTATTTACTAATGTTATATTAACCCTGGGGTGTTCCTGATTATAAACAAAACAAATCTACTATAAATAAACTTGAAGTATTTTATGTCTAATTGCATTATACCAATTGTACTTTTCCTGACAACTTTAGATTATTTTAAATATGACTTATGACATCAAGAAAGGCAAAAATTCTACACAAACTTTTTAGTTTCTGAAATTACTTACTCAGGATGATTTAGCTGAATTCTATTTCTGTTTTTCTATTGCAGATTTCTCAACAGTGATGTCACAAGATTGACCACATTGATCACAGTAAGACTAAAACAATAATTAAGCCTTTAAGGATGTTTTGTTTTCTCTGAGAATTTAGTTAGAAAATATTCATAATTTTAAATTATTTTCTGTTCTTTCAACTACCAATTGCATGTTTACCTTTTTAATGAATCATTTCTCACACTTATGAATACTTTTAAAATAACGATTTAAGAACTTTTTTATTTTTTTATATATTTTTTTAATTTATTTATTTTTGACAGAGAGGGAGAGAGTGAGAGAGATACAGAGACAGAGAGAGAACTGAACTGGGGGAGCTCCCAGTTCAGCATATGGTTCTGCACGGGCCGGGGCCGGGATTCGATCCTCGGTCCCCTGCGCTGCAAAGTGAGCGCCTAACCCACTGAGCCATCCCGTCTTCCCCTAAGAACTTTTTAAAATGAAAATTACTTTAAATTTTTAATTTACAACAAATTAGATGCCTACGTTATATTAACGTATTTCAGTGTGAGTCATAATCTGAACATTGTCTTTTTTTAGTTTTTGTTTTTACTGAAAAAACAGTCAAAACATTTAAGGTGAATCCATACTGGGAAAAAAGGGTTTTTTTAATAAAATAACCTGAGACTAAGGAAAGACTGTGAAAGGATTATTAGTTTTGTTCTTGCTTAAATTTTATATTGATATTTAAATGCTTCTTAAAGAGTTTTCTAAATATGTAGCATTGGTGAAAAAGGGTAGTTCTCTCAAATAACTGATACTTTTTCTCTTTCATTTTATTTAAAATATTAATTTCTACTGTGTATAAGGACATATGTTAAAGAAAAACTATCTAAGGCCTTGATCATCACTACTATAACATTCTAACTAGTTAAAAAGTTCAATTACTGTAATGAGATTTTATAGCATTAAAAAATATCCTTTTAAAAATGGAGAAATCAGTTTAAATTATTTACTCAGTGAGTCAGCTTCTTTAATCTTGTTTTACTTTATCAAGTATAAAGGGAGTAATTTTCAGAAATGTAAATTTATATATAATCTCTTCTGTTTTCTATTTTATTTTTCAATTATAGTTGACATTCACTATTAATTTGTACTAGTTTCAGGTGTACAGCGTAGTGGTTAGATATTTATATAATTTATGCAATGATCCTCCAATTAGTCTTGCACCCACCTGGCACTGTACATACTTAGTACAGTATCATTGACAATATATATTCCTTATGCTCTACTTTATATCTCTGTGACGTATATATAACTAACCTATGTATTTGTTTTAAAAAGTTTTAGAAAACTGGTTCATTTATTAGGTTTAATACTTTTTAGAGACCAGAGAAAACTTTTACTGTATTTTTAAAAGCTGTATCATCATCACTGAGTCTACATATATTTAATGGCACGTTTCATTCATTTTCCTGAGGGACCATTTAGCTATCTCTTGACTTGTATGTAGCTTTTGGCTTGCTTGTTTTTTCTTAATCAATACATTATTGTCCTAACTGAACTTTACAACAAAATATTAATATTTTCATGTAATAACCTTCTATTTATTATCCAGGGCTTTTACAATCTAGGGAGTTTAAAATTACTATTGGATATAAAAGGTAGTTTTTTTAATTTAAAAATGCTGATTCTCAGCATTTATAATGAATTTTACTTAAATTTTATAGAGAATATTCTCTACCAATAGAAACATTTAACTTAAAACTTGAAATTTAGTAGAAATATTAGTGTTAGATAGTAAATTAAAAATGTCAGTTAGGTATGGACCACAGATTAATTGTCCCCTAATATTGATTCATCCCCCTCTACTAATTTTTTTCCCTGGTGTATCACTATATGGAATAAAAATATCACTTCTCAACCTCCCTTTCAGCTAGATGTGGTAGTATGACTAAGTTTGAGTTAAAGACACATGAGCAGAAGGAATATGTGCAACTTGCAAAAATTTATCCTTAAGGGAAAGAGTGCATTCTCTTTGTTCTCCCCCTTGTTCCTTGCTGGTTGCACTGTGGATATGATCATTGGAAAATAAGTGGAAATCACAAACTAAAAATAGGCAAAGCAATAAGATAGAAAGTACCTAATAACTTTAGGAAGTCACCCTGCCCACACTGGCCTGTCTACATCTGGACTTCTTAGACATGACAGGGAGAAACTTCTATCTTATAAACCACTAAGTTTTGGGTTTTCTGTTACTCATGGCCAAAACTAATCCTAATACACTGAGATAATTTGACCAAGAAAATTTATGCCATTGAAATGTCTTCAATTTCTTTACATTAATTTATTTTTCTTGAGTTTTGCTGTCACTTCTGATGGCTTGAATTTTAGGAGAAGAATAGTAAAGGGAATGATTCTTTCTTCTCTAGGAGAGGAGACAAGGGAAACCTTTGGAGAGAAAGGAGACCTCTGGGCTAGGTTTTTGAAGTATGAATTAAAAGAGAATTGAGAAAGAATAAATAGACATATAGATTGGAAAGAAGATGATGTTCACAGACATGCAAATGTTTTGGTGCAATATCGTTGAAATGTAAAATTTACATAAGTAAATGAGCCTACTAAAGGTCAGATCTTGTAGAAACTTATGAACCAAGAAGTTTGGTTTGTGCTAGGTACCCAGTAAAGGGTTCTTTTACTATTAATCTTTTTAAATATTATTTTTGCTTTCATTAAATATATAAAAATATTTTTATGCAAGTGTTGAGTAACGAAGAGCAAAACTAACATTTATTCATTGCTTTTTAAGATGTTAAGTGCTTTTGGTTTGAGCCTTTAACAATTTTAGAAGACCTATTATTACATTTTATAGATAACTAAACCGGGACTCAGAAAGGTCAAGTGTCTTTCCCAGTGTGTTTTATTGGTAGTTAAGTCATTATTTGGAAAGTACAAAAATCAACCCTTTTCAGAAGAAGGCTGCTATGTATTATCTGACCTTTATGTTTTTACTTTTCTAATACCAAAAGTAGAGTTATAGTCAAATTTAAAATGTCTTTGGTAAATATATAGTAGGCCAGAAGAACAGGCATACCTCAGATATTGCAGGTTTGGTTCCAAACCAATGCAATAAAGTGAACAGTGCAATAAAGTGAATCACTGAATTTTTGGTTTCCTGGTTCATATAAAAGTTATGTTTACATTATACTGTAGTCTATTAAGTGTGTAGTAACATTATGTCTAAAAAATGTATCTACCTTAATTAATAAATGCTTTATTGCTAAAAAATGCTAACCATTATCTGAGTCTTCAGCCATTCATAGTCTTTTGCTGGTGAAGAATTTTGCACTAGTAACATCAGAGATCACTGATCACAGACACCATAACAAATATAGTAATAAAAAGTTTGAAATATTGTGAGAATTAACCAAAATATGACACAAACATGAAGTGAGCAAATGCTCTTGGAAAAATGGCACCAATAGACTTGTTCAACACAGGGTTGCCATAACCCTCATTTTGTAAAGACACAATATCTGCAAAACACAATAAAGCAGAGCGAAATAAAACAAGGTAAAGGTCTACATAGGAATTTTCATATTTTATGTCAACTAATACATCTAAAATATAACATTTTAAAAAGTTTAATACAGTAAAATTATAAAGTGTGTCTTAAACATTTTGTTTTCTAGAGTCTGAATTATTATGAACAGTATCTCCAAAATTAGTCTGTGGCAGCATGTAAATTACTTCATACAGATTACTCACTCTTATTTCGAAGTGTATATTTGGCTAAAAGAAACCTCCATTCACCCCCATTGTATCTCCTCCAAAAGTTGTGCTATTTTAACATTAATGGAGCTAAAAGCATGTGTGATTTTGTCTATATGAGAGGTTAAAGATACAAATGACACCATGCAACAGAGACTCAACTAACCTTTAATAAATGAAAATATGCAGTGTTACACACTTATTTGGTTTAAAGATTAGTTTTATCTGAAAATCCTAAATGAGCGACTGTTTAATAAATCTGCTTGATAAAGGACAGTAACCTTAACAAAGCCTAGAAGTAATTATAAAAGCACAAGAGAACATAAAAGAAAAACTAGTTTTCTACTTTGCTTTTGTAATTTTTATTGTAATCAGCAAGGAGTCTTGCACCTAGACTAAGTAAATATTTTCTGAATTAAAGTGATTAGGAATTTAATCTTGTTAGTGCATTATTCTCTTTCTCTCATACTTCCTAGAATATTAAGGCACATACTTCTGCTCTTTGATGTACATGTATAGACATGTTAGTCAAGAACTAGATAGAATGTAAGTGTAGTCTGCAGAAAATGTTTTAGAGATGACAAGAAGGGTGCTATAGACTGAGTTATGGGATTATAATATTTGACTCTTTGATTCTTTTTTAAAATAAACATACAAATGAAAACTAGAGGAGAAAAGATTTTGGTAAAAATGGAAACATTCTTATTGTATAGCATCAAAAGGGTATCTAGATTAACAGTCACAAATGTTTAAATAATCCAACTGGAATGCCAAGATAGCTCAATAGGTAGAGCGCTTGCCTTGCAACCACAGGTACAGGGTTCAAATTCTGGCCCCAGCCTGTGCATACTCATATGCTGAACTGCACCACAACTGGTAACTGCTGGGATGATGGCGAAAGTTCTTACCTTCTATGAGGGAGGACCCCAGGTCAGTTCCCACCCACCGCAGCCCCACCTCCACCTGTGTGGAATGAAACTATCACAACTAATGATGTACAACTATGGAGACTACTCTGGGTCCTCCTTTGCTCGTGCGTGCTCACTCTCTGTCTCTCAAAACAATAAAGTAAATCTTAAAAAAAATTAACACAAATATTCCTGATGCCGTCCTCGGTGTGAATGCATTGAAAAAAACACATCAATAGGTACATTTCCATCATAATACAAGATAGTACCTGTAAACATTTCCGTGTGCAGAGAATGTTATTTATTTTGTGAATAGCAGTCAATCTAATGCTTGTAGTTTTATTCTCTGGTTTTCTACCCTCTCAGAAAAATCTCCTTAACTTTTGTTCATAAAATTCATGATTGGATCTCTGGTGGTGCAATCTGTTAGTGCGTGGTACTTACATATAAAATTAATTATTTTTTTCTCTTTATTGCCCTTACCACTGAATATTCATTCCTATGTGTATCTTTTATTCCAGTTGTTCCATATTTTCAGTGTCAATTATATGGAAAGGAAGTTTTAGAAAACTTACTTGGCACTAAACTCAAATGTCATAGCTCCCTTCATATGTTACTTTCTTCATAAAACCTTTGAATCCTCTTGCAGTTGGGCTTAATTTCCCCATCATTACTGCCTTTCTAGTATTTATTTCGATCATAGCATCATTCAACACTGGAGTCCTTGGACCTGAGTATGCAGATGCATTCTTTGTGGGGAGAGAGAGTTTGCTACAAGAATTTACAAATTCCCATGTTAATATAAAATAAATTAGTGTCAGCATATTCTTGGATCATCTGGGATGTCTACGTTATAACCAATTACTTCCATGTACTTTCAGGAATATGATTGTGTTTAATTATGTCAGTCTAATGAGAAAAGAACAAAACTAGATTGGATATGTACAAATGCTTCGTTTGTATCAAGTGAGGGCCAGATGACATCAGAGTGAGCTAAATTAAAGCTTTGTAGTAGACTGAGTAGGAAGAAATGGTGGGAATATTAAGTCGTTCAAGGAACACTAGACCTATAGGATAGGCATGGCAAACTCAAATATAACTGGAAAGGAATGGGGAAGTAGCAGTCAGTACCATATTCATGTTGAGTACAATGATTTCATTTTAGCAAAAACATCATATGGTAATTTGAAATCTGTTAGTTTTGTAGCTTTTATGTGCATACTTTGTAAGTTTGTTTTGGTACTATGTTTGAATAAGATCTGGAAGCAAGAAGAGTTTATTATCTGTGATTTTTAACTTTTCTATGTATTTCCATAATGTAATAATTTTATTAATTTAAATCATCACATGTGTTCACAAGATGTTTTTTCTCCTTCATTAGTGTCTATTATAACTTAAGTTTTAGAAATACTCCTATAGAGCCTTTACCTGACTTAGGAGATGAGTTGTGTGTTCCACTGTTTCGCCTAAAAAATTGTAAAGTTCTTACAAGCCAGTAAAAGCATAGATTATTTTTTATTCATTCTTGTGGTCCCCTTAGAGTCTATTACAATGCCTCATACCCAGTAATGGTGCAGTAGATATTTATGCAGTAAACTGGCCTATGCTGGTGTACCTCTCAGTCATCTGTCAGATTGAACTAGAATGGATAAATACATAGGAAACATGTGGGGACACTATATTTTAATAAGTTGAAGTTCATACAGGTTAACAAATTTCTCTTTTTATTTATCTATTTTTTTTTTTATCTTTTCACATTTATAGAGAGAGAAATTATCTTTTTGTCTTCAGTGCATATTTATTTCTATTTTACTTTTGACAGATAGAGAGACAGAGACAGAGACAGCTAGAGAACCGAACTGTGGGAACTCCCCAGTTCAGCATGTGGGTCTGCCTGGGCCGGAGCCGGGATTCGATCCTCGGTCCTCGTGGCCTCAAAGCGAGCGCTCAACCCGCTGAGCCGTCCCGGCTTTCCCCTATTTATCTATATTTTTAAAGATTTATTTTATTGTTTGAGAGAAGGTGAGGGTGGGTGGGGGAAGGGCTGAGAGCAGTCTTGATAGTTGTACATCATTAGTTGTGACATCTTTTCATTCCACACAGGTGGATGTGCAGTTGCACGGGGTGGGAACTGAATTGGGGGCCTCTTGCATGAGAGACAAGAACCTTCACCTCCATCCCAGTAGTTACCATTTGTACCACAACTCAGTGTGTGGGTTTGCACCCGCCAGGGCCAAGATTCTATCCTCGACCTTTTAGTTGAAAGGCAGGCACTCAACCTGCACAGCTATCCTGGCACCCCCACAAATTTCTCTTTTTAAATTAAATATCCCAAGGATTTTTATCACTTGCTGTGTTGTATGAATTATTTTACTTTGATAATCAAAGGATATATAATAGGCCTAGGCAGACTTTTTCAGGCAAGGGCTACTTCTAATTTTCTCCAAGTGTCATCATGGTCCACTAGCTATTTATTTTATTATTCAGGCAGTGCCCCTAAAATTGCTTGGTGATCCCGTACAGTGGTAGACCTCAGTCGATGTATTGCGCCTCCCTGGTACGGTATATAGTGTGGCAATGGCAGAATGAAAGATTTCATGGCAGGCTAGAACTGAATGTGTAGAAGTAACCAGAGTGCTTCAAGGGAACAAGACAGCATATGATTGCAAAAAAATAAATGTAGTTTTATATAGTTATGGCAACTTGAGAGCATGGGCTTCCCAGATAGAAGAGACACAAGAAAAGGAAATGAAAAAGGGATATGGGAATGTACTAAAGACACCATCCTCCCACCTTTGGAATATTGCCCGAAGCCACAATCCTTAGGCAGTGTTCCCTTTAGTTTAGATGGAAGTAAAACTGGTATAAATTCAAACCTAGAATAATGTAGCAGGTACATTTTCTAATTTTCACTTCTGTTATAGCATAGACTTCAGTTGTCTTACTAACTCCTTCAATGTCTTCTGTTTTCTACTTAAGTTGAATTACCTATTCCTATATATACAAGTCATTCAAAGTTAGCTATGTCCTATCTATGTAACTTCATTTCCCTCTACTTTCTAATGCATAGGTTATTTCTAGTCTTAACACTCCTATGCCCACAACATATAATGATGCTTTTTGTCTGCATATCTTTTTGCTTATATAACTTTCTTTTCTTGAAGTACTATTACCTCTCTTTATTCAATGCCAGTTCATTCTTCAAGAAGTCTTACAGTCTTTTATGATAGCAGTGATATTTACTGAGCTCCCTTTCCTCTTAATATTAAATTTTTATTTCCTGCTCACAGACCTCTTCATTCAAATTCTGGAACATCTATTTTCAGCTCCATATGTAACATTGATACCTGACTATCCCACAGGCACTAAATTCAGCATGTCTAAACTTGAACTCATTTCCGATTTCCCAGAAAACTTAGCCTCTTTACATATTCCCGGTATTGGTTAGTGATATCATCTACTCAGCCACTCAAGTTAGAAATACTAGTTATCATCAACTACTTCTTCAGAAATTCATCTATTCTGATATCACATCCTATTGATTCTCTATGTATAGTGTCATAACAAGTGCTAATGTTTATGAAGTGCTTGCTGTGTGCCAGGTACTAATCTAAGCATTTGACCTATAGTAACTCATTAAATCATAACTGTTTTACTTAAGAAAGACACGTATTTACTAACTAATTTTTGACATCATTCTACTGTCTTCCTTTTAAATTATATACCATTATTATCAAAGTTAAAGTGCCCATCATCTTAAAGAGAAATGGATATGCGTTATTCTTTGATTCAAGAAACATTCTGTAACGCTTTTTTTTAAGGATTTATTTTTATTGTTTTTGACAGAGAGAGAGAGATACAGAGACAGAGACAGAGAGAAGGGGGAGGACCCAGAACAGTCTCCATAGTTGCACATCATTGGTTTTTCCACATAGTTTCATTCCACAGGTAGGCACGGGGCTGCACAGGCCAGAAACTGGGCCAGGGTCTCACCCTGGTGAGAACTGAACTGGGGGCATTCCCCAGTTCAGCGTATGGGTCCACACAGGCCGGGGCCGGGATTCGATCCTCGGTCCCCAGGGCTGCAAAGTGAGTGCTTAACCCACTGAGCCATCCCGGCTTCCCCCCGTAATGCTTTTTGAATTACTTAGTAAATTTGTAAGGATAGAGAATATAATGTTTCTCTTCTTTTCTTTATGAGCTCACAGCCTAGTAGAGAAATAGATGTGCAAACCAGTCATTATAGATGTGGTAGATGCCACAGTAGAAATATATATAATGGTTTTTGAATATAGATAGAATGGTTGCTGTGTTCCCTGGGGGTGGGAAAGACCTCATCAAAAATACCTGTTCTGTGGGGATTTTCTATCCTGCTTTAAAAGTATAGTAGGGGCTAGGTAACACTGTTTCAACAGGGATGCTTATGCTGCACAAAACCTTTAGAAAAATTTTATGGTTTTCAGATGAATAGCAAAATATGTGAGTGGTATCTGACAGTATATGTGAGAAAGTCAAATTTCTGTTCTAAATGGAGGGTGAGAAAGCATTATTTTGCTCTTTGTTACAGCTGCCCTTTTTCCTTCGGTTTTTTTTTCTCACCTTATATCCTCCATGTTTGTAAGTGTATATGAGGTGGGAAAAAGATAAAAATTTAGGAGTTTTGAAGGAAGACTTAGCAAATATTGTAGGTTTTTTGAGGGAGAGGTGTGATTATAAAAAGGGAATTAATTTATTTCTAAGTTGGTGATACCATCTTCTGGTGATCCTCATCTGGAAGCGTAGATCTTTCATAACATTCACAATTCTAGGTAGATATCATATAAGCTTTCCATCATAATATTAAGCATATGCTCTCACAAATAATCCATGCCAGAGTGATATGAGATTAATGTCAGTACAACTTGAATGGGCAATATAACCATAGTGAAAACTCTGCTTTGTAAGTCTGTTGGTCAAGTATGAGAGAGAAGGTTCTTGAAAAATTAAATTGTATGAAACATAGGCAGATGCCCCAAGAGAAATTATAAACTTACAAACAAATGCAGAGTATCCTTATGCCAGGATTTGACATGAGTAGAAATGAAACCAGCACAATGTAAATTTTGATGTAATTATGATGAGAGAATTAAAGGAACTATATAGAAGGGGTATGTCCTCCTTACAATTATTTTAACTATTGAATCAAAAAGGACAATGTCTGGCTTTGTTCTGGCTTTTTGTGTTTGGATTTGTTCACTTGTTTTGGTTGTTCATCTAATTTGTAGTGTATCTATCAGTACTTCATTCTTATTTATATCTTTTTTTTTTAAATTTATTTTTGTTTTTTGTTGTTGTTTTTTTGGCAGAGAGAGAGAGATACAGAGACAGAGACAGAGAAGGGGGAGGGCCCAGAACAGTCTCCATAGTTGCATATCACTGGTTTTTCCACACAGTTTCATTCCACAGGTGGGAGCGGGGCTGCACAGGGCAGGAACTGGGCCAGGGTCTCACCCAGTGAGAACTGAACTGGGTACTCCCCAGTTCAGCATATGGGTCCACACGTGCCAGGGCTGGGATTTGATCCCTGGTCCCTGGGGCTGCAAGTTGAGCGCTTAACCCACTGAGCCATCCCGGCTTCCCCATTATATCTTATTTATATCTAAATATTTCATTGTATGAGGGGTGTGTGGAAAAATTTCAACCTTAAATGCCTCTGTTTGTTATATTACATGGCTGGATGCTTTCCAGACAGCCCTTATATGTATGTACCACATTTGGTTATCCATTCATCCATTGATGGACCCTGGGTTGTTTCCCCTTTTTGGTCTTTGTGCTGCTATGAACATACATGTATATATTTGAGTATTTGTTTTCAGATATTTTGGGTTTAAATATAGGAATGAAGTTGCTGGGTTAGGTGTTAATTTTCTGCTACCAAACATTTTCCCACGGCAGCTAAATTTTACATTCCCAGCAGCAATGTGCAAAGTTTCCAATTTCTACATATCTTTGCCAATATTGTTTTTGTTTTTTTTTTTTCGTCAGTACTATAGCTATATGAGTGCGTGTGACGTGGTACCTCATTGTGGGTAGTTATTGGCCATTTGTATATCTTCTTAGGATAAGTTGTCTATTCAAATTCCTTGCCCATTTTTAAAAAATGGGTTGTTATATTTATATTGTTGAGTTGTAGGAGTTGTTTATCTATTCTGGACACCGAGAGAAAAATGAGTCTTATCCATCAAACAAATGTGACTGCATTCTATAGTCTATCTTCATTTTATACTCATAGTTAAAGAATTACCAGTTCTTGGAACTCAGGGGTTTTTCATATTCAAATTTGCTTTGCATTGTCCCTAGCGAGTCATCCTATGCTGTTTCTAGCTAATAGGGACTTAGATTGTGAGACCAAACCTAAGTCAATGGGGTAAGGCCCAGTGTCTTTCCCTTGCCTTAGTATAAAAAGCGTGGGCAGACTGCCTGCCTGGTGTGCTTGCTACCTCGATTTGGAGACACAATGCACCCTTCTGCAGAAGTGAAGTACCTTGTTGAGTGAGATATCTCTGTTTTTTGAGTGTCTTTGTTCGACACCGGGGTCTTCATTTCCAACAATACTAGACCTTTATCAGATGTATGATTTGCAAATATTTTCTCCCATTTTGTAGATTTCTTTCTTAAAATAATGTTCTGTAATCTCCCCAAATTTTGAAATCTGATATATATATATTTTTTTCTTTGTTGCTTGTGATTTTGGTGTCGTATCTAAGAATCTGTTGCCAGATCCAAGTTCATAAAAATTTACTGCTATGTTTATTCCAAGAATTTTATTATTTTATTTATTCTTAGATTATTGATCCATATTGAATTAATTTTTATGTGTGGTATAAAATTGGGTTCCAACATCATTCTTTTGCATGTAGATATCCAGTTTTTCCAGCATCATTTGTAGAAGAGACTCTTTTTTTTCCATTGAATGGTCTAGGCACCCTTGTTAAAAGTCAGTTGGCCCATAGATGTATGGATTTAACTTCCGTACACGCAATTCTGTGACATTGGTCTATATGTTTACCCCTACACCAATGCCACATTGTTTTGATTGCAGTGTTTTGATATTGGGAAGCGTGAGTCCTCCAACTTTGTTCTTCTTTTTCAGTATTAGTTTAGATTTTTGGGGTCATTTGCAATTCTATATAAATATGAGGATTCGTTTTTCTATTTTTGTTAAAAAAGAAAGTTTGTTGGAATTCTGATAGTGATTGAATCTGTAAACCATTTTGGATAGTATTATCATCTTAAAAATATTTAGTCCTACAAGTTGTAAGTACTGGATGTCTTTGCATTTATTCAACTGATCTTTATTATTATTATTATTTTTAATTTAAGCAGTATTTTGCATTTTTTAGTGTATAGGTCTTTCACCTACTTGGTTAAATTTGTTCCTAGGTTTTTTATTTTTTTTACTTTTTATTTTTTTTAAGATTTTTTTTTTTTTGACAGAGAGAGGGAGAGAGAGAGAGAGATACAGAGACAGAGAGAAGGGGGAGGGCCCAGCACAGTCTCCATAGATGCACAACATCAGTTTTTCCACATAGTTCCATTCCACAGGTGGGCTTGGGGCTGCACAGGGCAGGAACTTGGCCGGGGTCTCGCCCCGGTGAGAACTGAACTGGGAGCGCTCCCCAGTTCAGCATATGGGTCCACACGGGCCGGGATTTGATCCTCGATCCCAGGGATTGCAAAGTGAGCTCTTAACCCACTGAGCCATCCTGACTTCCCCAGGTAGTTTATTCTTTTGGATACTATTATAAATGAAATTGTATTCTTAATTCCCTTTTTGTATTGTTTATTGTTGGTATATTAAAACAGTTAATTGTGAGTGTGTGTTGATCTTATACTTCAGCTTAACTGAATTCATTTGTTAGAACTAGTAAGTTTTATTATTTTTTAAAATTTGAGATTTTTCTGTCTTTGGGGCTATGTCATTTATATAGAGGTATTTTTACTTTTTCCTTTCTAATTTGGATGTTCTGGCCAGAATGTCCACTGGTAGATGCAGACATTCTTGTCTTCTTCCTGATCTGAAGGGAAAGTTTTTGATCTTTAATCATTTAGTATGAAGTTAACTATTGATTATTCAGAATGCCCTTTTCATATGGAAGAAGTTACTCTATATTTCTAGTTTTCTGAGTCTTTTTTTAAATCAGTGAATGATGGGATTTGTCAAAATTTTTTCTGTGTCAGTTGAGATACTCATGTGATTCCCCCTGTCCCACCCTTATTATACTAATATGGTGTATTACACTGATGGGTTTTCTTATGCTGAATCATAAGTTTTTTTAAAACTTATTTGCCTTCTCCAGTAAACCTTTTCTTACCTTCCCAAGTTGAGTAAGAAACCAGCTCTTTCCTTTAGTTGCTATTTGTAATATATTTGTTTATATCATATCTAAGATTAAAAAAAAACTCATAAACTTTTCTAATAATGTATAATTTTATGAATCTCTTTAGGAAATAAAATCTCTAATCAGTTTTTACATAACATTTTATAAGTTGATTTTTAGTAAAAATTTTATAGATTTGATCAGTAGATTAATAAATATAATACCCTTATTAAAATTTAATCTTTGATAATATTTTAACACATAAAGACAATTTTTTTTTAGTTTGCAAAGAACACAATTAATCCAGATATGTCTACTTAAGCATGCTAAGGCCTCTTTGTTAAAATTATGGTAAAAGTGCATAACGTAAAATGTACCATCTTAATCATTTCTTGTTGTACAATTCAGTACTGTTAAGTATTTTCACACTGTTATGCAAACAGTCTCCAGAACTTTTTTGTTTTGCGGAATTGAAACTATACTTATTAAGTAACTCCGCACTTCCCCCTCCCTCTGGCCTCTGACAACCCATCATAGTTAACTGTTTCTATGAACTTCACTACTCTAAATACCTTATATAAATGGGATTATACAATATTTTTCTTTCATTTTTTTTTTTTTTAAGATTTCTTTTATTGTTTGATGAGAGAGACAGAGAGAAGGCAGGGAGGGCCCCGAGCAGTCTCCACAGTTGTACATCATTAGTTTTGACATGGTTTCACTCCACACTGGTGGATGTGAGACTTTGTGGAGTTGAGAACCAAACTGGGAACCTAGCCTCATGGGAGGTGAGAACCTTTACCACCACAGTTCAGCATATGGGTTTGCATGGGCCAGGGCCAGGATTTGATCCCCGGACTTTGCTGTTGCAAGATGCCTGCATCCCACATTATTTTTCTTTTTGTGACTGGCTTATTTCATTTAGTATAATGTCTCAAGATTAATTCATGTTGTAGCATGTGTCAGAATTTCTCTCCTCTTTTTTTAAGACTTATTTCGTTTCTGAGAGAGAGAGAGAGAGAGAGAGAGAGAGAGAGAGAGAGAGAGAGAGAGAGAGAGAGAGAGAGAGAGAGAGAGAGAGAGAGAGAGCGAGAGAGAGAGAGAGAGAGCGAGAGAGCGAGAGCAGTCTCCATAGTTGCACATATTAGTTTTTCCACGTAGTTTCATTCCATAGGTGGGCGCGGGGCTGCGCAGGGCAGGAACTGGGCTGGGGTCTCACCCTGGTGAGAACTGAACTGCGGGCACTCCTCAGTTCAGCAAATGGGTCCGCACGGGCTAGGGTCAGGATTCGATCCTTGGTCCCCAGGGCTGCAAAGCGAGCACTTAACCCACTGAGCCATCCCAGCTTCCCCTCCTTCCTTTTTGAGGCTGAGTAATAATTTATTATATGTACATATCACATTTTCTTTATCCATTCATCCTCTGATGGATAGTTAAGTTGCCTCAACCTCTTCACTATTGTGATATCAACATTTTTGTTAAAGATTTATTTTTATTGTTTTTGACAGAGAGAGACAGAGACAGAAAAAGACAGAGAGAGAAGGGAGAGGGCCCAGAGCAGTCTCCATAGCTGCATGTTATTAATTTTCTACATAGTTTCATTCCACAGGTGGGTACAAGGCCACACAGGGCAGGAATCAGGCCAGGGACTCTGGGCTGCACAAGGCAGGAACTAGCTGGGGGCCTCCCACATGGGAGGTGAAGGAGCCAAACTGGGAGCTTCCCACATAGGAGGCTGGACCCGGTGAAAACAGAACTGGGGGCATACCCCAGTTCAGCATATAGGACCGCATGGGCCAGGGCTGGGATTTGATCCTTGATCCCCAGGGCTACAAAATGAGTACTCTTACCCGTTATGCAATCACAGCATCCTCGATATCAACATTTTTTAAGGGGAGGCCAGGATGGCTTAGTGGGTTAAGAGCTCTTTGCAGCCCTGGGGACCGAGGATCGAATCCCAGCCCTGGCCCGTGCGGACCTATATGCTGAACTCGGTAGTGCCCCCAGTTCAGTTCTCGCCGGGGCAAGACCCCAGCCCAGTTCCTGCCCTGTGCAGCCCTGCCCACCTGTGGAGTGAAACTATGTGGAAGGACCGATGATATGCAACTATGGAGGCTGTTCTGGGCCCTCCCCCTTCTCTCTGTCTCTGTATCTCTCTCTCTCTCTCTCTCAAAAACAATAAAAAAACAAAACAAAAACAATTTTTAAATGACATTTTTAGTATTTTGTTTATTAAGTATAGATTTAAATTTTATTGTATCATAATGTTTAAAATAGTCTAAAATTGCTTTCATTTGCTAATGTTTGAACTTAACAGTGTCAAATACACTGGTTTGTTTTATGGTTTTTGTCCTAATTCAGAAAAGAGATAATTGCATTGTTTGGTTTTTGTTGTAAAAAGAATTACCATTACAGTTTCTCTTCTTTACATTGCTTTTTGAAATAGTAAGGATATCTTTATATGCAATAAGAGAACTTAGATCAGATGAATATAACTGAAGGATTTGGTGAAGATCTTCTTGGGGTAAATTGCTGAGTTATCATTTTATGTCTTCATCTGCTTTCATTTCTATATCAATTCACCTCATGCTTCTATTCTTTAACAAATTAAAAAATGTCAGACAGCAACAAAACCATTATGGCAGCTATAGCAGCATTAAGTTGTGTGATACAGGGATCGAGTATCTTGAGCACTCCCATCTGATTGTCATGCACTACCTACCACACATGATATACCTTTAAGCCTTTTTTTTTTTTTTTCTTACTTGGGAATGTTATTATTAAAAATAGATACTTAAACATGCTATTTCCTCCTTTAAAGAAAAAAAACTTTGAAACAGTTTATGAAACTTCTTGAGAAGTTTTAACATGCAGCATTCAATTATAAGCTCTTTGTGGACAGAATTTTCTTATTCACATACATCTAAGCAAAGTTGGAACTGAAGCCCTCAAACTTGTTTCCAATAAGTATTTGTTGGACTGAGTAGGTTTTTAATGTATATGTGTAGTTATTTGTTCAGGTGTCCAGCAAATCTGTGTATAATTTTAGTAATAGGGTGATCCAGTTAACTTTCTATTAGTTGTTTTTTTCCAGACTACCATTTAAAGAAGGATTAATATATGAGGACTTGGGAACCAAGCCAATTATCAAATAGCAGCAATAACTCATTCATACCTTGACCACACAGATAGGGTCAGCGTTGGCTAAAGAAACCACTACAGGGGAAGCCAGGATGGCTCAGTGGGTTGGGTGCTCACTTTGCAGCCCCGGGGACTAAGGATCGAATCCCGGCCCCGACCTGTGTGGACCCATATGCTGAACTGGGGAGTTCCCCCAGTTCAGTTCTCACCGGGGTGAAGACCCCGGCCCAGTTCCTGCCCTGTGCAGCCCTGCGCCCACCTGTGGAAAAACCAATGATGTGCAACTATGGAGACTGCTCTGGGCCCTCTCCCTTCTCTCTGTCTCTGTCTCTGTATCTCTCTCTCTGTCAAAAACAATAAAAATAAATCTTTAAAAAAAAGAAACCACTACACATTTACAGTTATTCTAGTCCATTATCTTAGTGTGGATTTCACTAGGAGAGGTGGACAAAGGATTGATTTTATTTTAGTTAAATGGTGATAATGAAAAGAGAATATTCGTATCTTTGAAGAGAGCTGACTGGGTTCATTATTATCTGAACTTGTACTTGCACTTTCATAGTTAACACTATTTCAAATCCATTTTCTTTGTCTTATTTGAAGTTATGTACTGACATTTTTGCATACTGAATATTGGACTTATTAGGCAAAATAGAGAAAATTTATTAGTAATCATAATCTTCAAATGAAATAAAGGTGTATTTTGATAAGTAAGAAGTCATCTTGGAAATCAAAGTCTATGAGTGCATAGAAATATTATTTCAAAGAATAAAAATTTACCACACTAGCATGTACAGCACCTAACAATGTAATTATGCCTTTAATTGGGTATAATGTTAATATTAAGTACTGAGAAATTAAGAGCAATAAGCTCTGATATGCTGTTTTAATTATTTACTATGAGCATACTTAGAAAAAATAAGGCAAGCTACTAGAAGTTAACTTACCTCTTGTATGTTTATAAATTTAACTGCATTCCTAAAGAAATTTAAATTACTGCTTAATTTGAAAATTATTTTTGGAATACAAATTATTTGAGAGTGTGTTTTAAATTATAATTTAATGTTTAGAAAAAATGGTTTTATTTTGTTTGACACATTCTTCTAGCAACATGCTTTATAAGTCCTCCATATATTTTGAATTATTACATCAGAATAAATGTGGTTTTTCATGACATGATGAGTAATCATTGTGCAAAAATAACTATGAAATATAACAAAATTTTAATTTGATTGTGGCCTCTCTGGTTTAAAGAAAACACTCTAGGGGAAGCCGGGATGGCTCAGTGGGTTGGGCGCTCACTTTGCATCGCTGGGGACTGAGGATCGAATCCCGGCCCCGGCCCGTGCGGAACCATGTGCTGAGCTGGGAGCTCCCCCAGTTCAGTTCTCTCACTGTCTCTGTCTCTGTATATCTCTCTCTCTCTGTCAAAAATAAAAATAAATAAAAATATATTTAAAAAAAAAGAAAACACTCTAAGGATATTTTCACCTTTAAACAAAGTTCATATCTATTACACTTTTTAGATTACACTTCAAGATTCATCTTCCCTTTGAACTGATGTTAAGTAATGATGTCCTTGGAATGTGGGTTAGTCTACTTCAAAAGGCAATTTTTTATTGTTTCACATACATTAATTTTGACTCACCAATAAAATTATATACTTAAACATGGAAATTTGATCCTCTTTTGGAGTTCCCCTACTTCCTAGCAAAAGATACTTAATGAATTAACTACCGGTAATGACTAATGCAGGATCAGAATTGCAGGATTAATTCTGAAACCAGTGCTTCTGCCTTTAGCTTTGTGGCATTTGGGTTTTTGTTTGTTCCTGTTAGGTGAAAACAACTGTTCTATTATTTTAGACTGAAGTCCTATGTATTTTCCAACTTTTTGTATGTACGAAAAAAATGTAAAAGTTTAGGATTAAGATAATTTCAAAAGAATGCTTGCCTCTACAACTTCAAGTGTGCTCAGAAATTAAGATACTGGGTTATCTTTAAAACTGAAAAGAATCCTAAAATCATATTAAGTCTAGAACTCTCACTTTAGAAAACTAAACCTTAGAGTGAATGTCTCTACACTAGATAGTTTGTGGCAGACTCCTGCACCAGTGTTCTGTTTCTGAAAACTAGGTGACTTTATTTCTTTTTAATGTATTGTATTTTTTTCTTGTTATTTTAGAAAGAGGATCGCATTTCAGGTCTATTTCTGTTAATAGTAACACCATTTTCTACATAAATATACGAACCCTGGTATATCATTTTGGATTACTCTTCTTCCGCTGGCTCTAGATTTTTAAAACTTAAAAGTGCCTGTGATCTAGCTCCAACTTCTCTTATGTCCTTTGTCTCCTTTCATTCCCACCACCACTCTGTGTAGGTCATGTTTAGATCACCATATTAATTTACTTACTAGTTTCTCAGACTTCAGTTTCTAGTCTCCTTTTCTTACTTGTTGTGGATAACATTGCCACATTAACATATCTGAAATCCAGATTTCCCCTGCCACACACCTTTGTTTATGCTATTTCTATTATGGGAAAGGTCTTTTTCTACGTTAGCATACATATTCAAATGCTGCACATCCTTTAAGAACCAACTCCTATTTCATTTTCTTGTCAGTCCTGGCCATATATACTTAAAGGGAGTGCCACTTGAAAATCTAGGGTCAGTTAGTGTCTGTAACCTTTTCACATCTAGACTTATGATACCCTATTTTCATAGAGTGTTAGAGCAGGAAGAAACTTTAGATATCACTTATGCCACTCACCTCTCACTTTACAGTTGAAGTAAGTGGTTTTCCTAGAGTTAAATAACTAACATAAGCACTTGGAGGGTTCAGAGCAGAGATTGTAATTAGACTTAAGCCTACTGACTCATAATGTAGAATGCATACCTCTCACTAAAAAGTGCTTGTCTTTTCAAATCTTTGTCATGGGTGCTTTTATTTCCTCTACATGAGGCAAAGAATTTTGTTTTAAACTCTTTTTAATGTTTTACAGGGGTATTTTGCAAGCCTTAATTCATTCTTTATTTTGTAGAGAATTTCTTTCAGATAAAAGTAATATTTTTAATAAGGTATTATTTCCATTTTTATCTTAATTGTATGATAAAATAAATATCAATTATGAATATTTATAATAAAATTTATAAATATTAAGTACTGGCTTATTTAAAATGGATTGAAGAAGAATTTTTAATAATTTTTGGTAGTTTTTATCTTTTTCTAAGACTGTTTTAAACAAAACAGGAAATAAAATAGAATTGAAAAATTCTGTGGGTCTTTTTTATTGCTAGATAAATAGGTTTCACTTTTTTAGAATGTTAAAAACACTGATTTGAGTACAAAACTAGAGCTTTAATCAACATTCTTCATTACTGTTATGTTTTCAATTTTTAAGGATATAAAATGTTTCCTGTGAAATAATTTTATGGCCGATTGTATTAAATGGAAAAATGATGCAGTTCTGTTGTTTTACATACTAAGTCATTATTGAAAACTACCTAGTGTACTGTCTTTTCAGGTTTTAAAGTTTTACAGTTATAGCTGATTTAAAGCATATAAGCAAGGAAGGCAACAAGGATTATTTCAAATATATGAGGGATATCTGGAAAAAATCCAGCCAGAAATGCCTCTAATTTTATATTATATGGCTGGATACTTTCTGGACAGTCCTCGTATATATTTAAAAATTTTTTTTACAACTGAACATGAATAAAAATGGTATGTTAGAGGGTAGCTTAACTGCCTATTGAATGAATAAAGCATAGGCTTCATGTGTTTAGTTGGGGATATATGTGTCATCTATTCTAGATGTATTACAGAGGTGATGTCAAGGTGAAAGCAGCCTCATAGAATGGTTGGAAATCATTGGTATTCTGACTTGAAGGCTGTAAATGGCTCAGTGGCAGATGGAGTCTTTGTCAAGGAAGAAAAATGGCAGCTTTGGAGCATCATAGATGTTTTGCTAGCAGCTCAGCGCACAGGCTGTGACCTTCTAATATTCAGGACGCTTTCTTATGCTCTAATAAATTGAGCTTTGATTTGCCTGAAGTAGATAAACAGTACTTATCATATTTCAGTACAAATTGAGGTGTTTCATTATAGGGAAACATAAATATGTTTTATTATCTAGTTTATAAAGAAGTAAGCTTTTTGTGAAACATGCATTTCTTGTTATCAGAAATATTTAGCAGTTTGTAAGAATTAAAAACAATAGCGTTTAATTGAAAAATTATTTTCTTAGAATCACATGTTAAAGCTAGAAAGTGTGTTAAAAATTCTAGACAAACTCTCTCATTTTACAGATGAAGAGACCAAGTCTCAGAGACTGTGATTTAACTAAGGTTACAGAAATAATTCATGAAAAACATTACATTACTCACAGATTATTACTTGTTATACATATAAAATATATTTCATTAAGAAGGTAAATGAAACTACTCTCTGACTAAAATTTAGAATACCAAAAATATGCCTAGTTATTCATGACAGATGCATAATGATAGTACATAATTTTAAAGACTTTTATTTACTATTCAACTGCACATATTTTTTACAAGAATTCAGGTTTTTCATTTTAGTCTATTATCACTACACTGCTGTATAGAAAACAGTTTGTTGAATAGAGAGTTTATACCTGAGTTGCAAAGTTACATTTGCATGGGCTATGTTCTAATACCTTAAGAATATATTTAAATGATATTTTGTTTAAATCAAAACCACTTCAAGTATATCTTCTATTGACTTACTTGAGTATTTTAAAAGTCTTTTCTTTTAGAAATAATGCAGTTTATATTAAAATATTTAAGGTTTTGTAGGTTTTAAAAATTGTTGCATATATCAGTGAGGACCTTTTCCAGTTTTTGGAGGAATATATGTCTCCATGAAAGTATATTATCATGTGGAGTATGTTTATTTGGACAGCTGACCTATATTGAAGAGTACTTAGACATGGCTAAAATTAAAAGTGGAAGCAATAACACACATAAAACCTATTAAAACTTTTGAACATTGCTAAAGATATGGAAATGAATCACTGTATATCTTGAAAAAAACTTTTGTTCTAGAGTAGCAGTGTCCAATCTTTTGGCTTCCTTGGGCCATGATGAAAGAGGAATTGTTTGGGGCCATACATAAAATAAGCTAACACTAATGATATCTGATGCTATAAAAAAAAGGTTGCAAGAAAAATCTCAGGATATTTTTAGAATTTGTGTTGGACCACCTTCAAAGCTGTCCTGGGCCGCAGGTGAGTCAAGGTTGCTGCAGCCAGTGATTCAGGTTATAGTCTTTTGCAAGCCATTGTCTAATGAAGTATAGTGAAAGAGATATTTAACAACAATTATACAGTGATTTTTGTGCATTTTCTTATGATAAAAATTATAAAATTTTACAGTTGTTTCTGATTAGGAGTTTAAGAGCTGAGAGCTTCCAAAATCCTGAAGCAAGGTACTTTTTTTTTTTTAAGGCTAAAACTAGTAAGACCTTTTAGATAGAATATGGGCATGAATAATATTAGCCACACTGTCATTAAGGAGAATACTATATCTGTAAATGGATATGTTGATATGTAGCTCTTGACCTATTATCTGCCTTAATGTGAAGTAAATCAGGTTGAGGTTAGATGATGATTACTAAATTATTCAACAACTAATTATTGAGTACCTAGTAGATGCAAGTGCTGAGGGCAAGGCAGTGAACAAAACTGTACTCACAGGGCTTACAGTCTGTGAGTGAAAGAGATACTAGTTAATAAATTAATATTTAAATGTTGGATGGCAACCAACACTATGAAGAAAGATAAAAGAAATGAAAGGTCAAGAATTCCAAGGATGTAGACTTAGTATTTGTTATGTGGTGGTCAGCAAAGGCTTCTCTAATAACCTGAACATTTACCAGAAATCTTAAGAAAGTGAGAGAGCTAGTCATGCAAATATATGGGTGAGGACTATTCCAAAGAAAACAGTAAATGCCAAGACACTGAGGGAGATTGTGCTTGGTATGTTCCTTTCCAAGGACAAGAAGCAAACCTGCATGGCTGGAGTGACATGAGTGTTGAAAGAGTAATAAATTAAGCCATTGAGGTTTCATATAAAACTACAGTTAAGATTGAAGTCTTTTTTTTTTTTAAAGAAAAGAATGAAAAAAAATTAGGCTCCAAGCTTAACCAAAACTCCCATGCTATTGCTAAAACCAGTTGTCCTCAGAGTAGTTTCGTATAGCACGTTTTATAGCGTGAGTTTATTGCATAAAATAAAGGTTCTGTGGTCAAAAGAAGTTTGGGAAACATAAGATTAATGTTAAACAAATTTAAACAGATTTGGTTGCGTTTAACAGTTGTTTGTGTTTATCATTTAATGTGTTAAAGGGTTTTGTAAATGTCCAACTTATTTGACCTTTCTTCAAAGAGTATCTAATGGAGCTAGTGTTTTTCATGCTTTGGTAAATTTTGTGTTATACAGTCTTATAGATGAATTAAATTAATAAAAAATTTTCCGCAGTTACACAACACCTCTTTCCCTGACTTCTTTTCCACTAAAGACTACATTTATTTTTCTCACTTAAATATTTCTCAGATTGATTCTTCTTTATTCACAATGCCGGAATCTTTATGTAGGTTTACCATGACTCACCTGGGCTATCACTGTGGCCTCTGAGCTGGGGCTCTGGCTCTAGTCTTACTGTGTATACATTCATCATCCTCTTAGTGACGATTTAATTGACATCATTAACGTAACAAGGTTATTCATTTACTTCAAATCCTTTCCTAGCTTCCCATCACTACAGAATAAAGTTTCATCTCATTTGCAGGGCATATGAAATCTTCCACAATCTGTCTCCTGCTTACATCTAAAATTTTGCCTAAACTGCCCATACTTATATCTTCCCAATATTGAACCCATTCATACATCCTTAAAGCAGCAGGCAGTAGCTATGTAGCATTTTTGCCTTTGTTCAGTACTGTTATCTCTTCCTGACACAGCCATTCCCCTGTGAGCAGCCTAATTTTCCTATCCTAAAGGTTTAAAACAGATATAATCTCCAAGAACACTCTCAGATTCTTCCTGACTAACTCAGGTGCATTGATGTATACTTCTGTTAAAGCATTTAAAACAATTAAATAAAAATGTCGGTTTGTGTTTTCTCCACTCTGTGTCGTGTAGTGTGTACCCATCTTATGTTCTTCATACTTTTAAGTGGATACCCCATAAATGATGAAATTAACTCTACTAAGTAGTTGAAGACCTTCTGATAAATAGATCTATTAATTTCCTCTTTTGGCTGTTGAAAATCTGTTTGAGGGGAGGCCGGGATGGCTCAGTGGGTTGGGCGCTCACTTTGCGGCCCCGGAGACCAAGGATCGAATCCTGGCCCCGGCCTTGCTGACTCATATGCTGAGCTGGGGAGCACCCCCAGTTCGGTTCTCCCCTGGGCGAGACCCCGACCCAGTTCCTGCCCTGTGCAGCCCGACTCCCACCTGTGGAGTGAAACTATGTGGAAAAACCAATGATGTGCAACTGTGGAGACTGTTCTGGGCCCCCCCCCTTCTCTCTGTCTCTGTCTCTGTATCTCTCTCTCTCTGTCAAAAACAGTAAATAAATCTTAAAAAAAAAAATCTGGTTGGAGTATAAATTTAAATACAGAACATGAAACTGTAAAACTTTTAGAAGAAACTGTAAGGGAAAATCTATGGGACCTACCTTGGTGAAGAGTTCTTACACACTGACAATAAATAGCATAATTAGTAGGAGAAATATCAGTAAATTGAACTTTATAAAAATAAAAACCTTTGCTTTGCAAAAGACCTTGTTAAGATGATGAAGAGACAAGATATATACTAGGAGAAAATATTTGAAAAGGACTCATATCTAGGATATATAAAACCTCTTAAACCTCAGCAGTAAAAATACCAGTAGTCCAATTAGAAAATGAGCAAAGGACATGGAGAAACATTTCACTAAAGATGATATATGGATGACCAATGAGCACATGAAAAGATGTGCAACATTACTAGCTATCAAGGAAATGCCAAAATGTGAGCTAACACTGCTCACATACCAGTACAGCTAAGATTAAAAACAGTGACAATGTCAAATGCTGGCAAGGAAGAGGAGGAATTGAACTTCTATACATTGCTTGTGGGAATACAAAATGGTATAGGCATTCTGGAAAATAGTTTGACAATTTTTTAAACAAGCAAACGTACACTTACTACATGCACTCCTGAGCATTTATCCCAGGAAAATAACTGTACATATTTGTGCATAGAAGCTTATTTGTAATAGTCAAAATTGAAAATAATTAAAATGTCTTACAGTAGGTGAATAGGTAAACATATATGATGTGTCCAAACCATGTGAACTATTAAGCAATTAAAAGGTATCAACTATTGATCCACATAACAGTTGGATAGGTCTCGAAGGCATCATGCGGAGTGAAAAAAGCTAAACTCAAAATGCGACTCCTTGATTCCATTTATATATGGACAAAATTATAGATATAAAGAACAAAGTAGTGATAACCAAGTATTAGGGGTGGTGAAGGAAAAGAATTTGAGTGTGACTATAAAGGAGTAGCAGAGAGAGATCTCTGTGGTAATGGAATAGTTCTGTATCATTTACTGTAGTGTTGGTTACATGAATCTGCACATGTGATAAAATGACTTTGTACTACACAAACACTTTATACCGAGGGTGTCAAAAAAGGTATACACATTTCAAGAGATGTTATTATGTATTACTTTTTGAAGTTGAATTGAATCACGGTAGCAATGTATAATATGATCTCCACTCAAAAGATGTCGTTCATCAAATGAATGCTAGTGTCACCATGTGACGTGTAAGACAGGCAAAGAAAATGGTGGAAGCATAGTTGTCCTTCAGTGAGTGCAAGACCATTTTGAAGTGGTGTTTGAAATTCAAGAATGTTGTGGAAGTACAATGACAATGGACACATGAGTATACAACAATACCTCCAACATGCCTAACAATTGCACACATTCATGTTAAGTGTGACATGCATGGTAAATTGAAACAGTATGCACAGTGATACAAGTGGACAATTTGATCAACGTTGCTGAAGCAGTAGTTCACCATAATCAAAAGTGTCTGGATGCTGATGGTAACCACTTTGAGCACCTCTTGTAATTGCAGAAGTCAAATGTGACTTGTATTTATCTTTTGTTATTGATAGATACTGCATACTATAATTTTAATATAGTTTTTTTTCTTTCTTAAAACGTGCATACATATTTTTGGCACCCTGTGGAGTTTATTTCCTGGTTTTTATATTGTACTATAATTATATAAGATGTAACCATTGGAAGAAAGTGAGTGAAGACTACATGGGATTCACTATACTATTTTTTTCAACTTTCCGTAAATAAATATGATAATTATTTCAAGTTAAAAAGTTTTAAAATTTATGCTTTTTCCTTTTTCTGTTTCTAAGACCTAGAAACAATCTAAGTGTCCATCAATGAATGAATGGGTAAAGAAAATGTGTGCACACACACACAGGAGTATTCTGCCACAAAAAGGAGAATCCTGCTATTTGCAACAACATGTATGGACCTTGAGGGCATTATGTTAAGTGAAATAAGTTAGATGGAGAAAGACAAATAACATAATATATTACTCATAGATGAAATCTTAAAAACAAAATGAATTCATAGATCTAACTACAGATTGGTAGTTTTCAGAAATGAGGACTGTGGAGTGGGCAAAATGGGTGAGGGTGGTCAAAAGATACATACTTTCAATTATAATGTAAGTCTTGGTAAGAACAAAAAACTTATCTTACATGCTCTTAGAATTTTATTCTATTCTGTGTCCTCCAGAGACTTGTTTTATTGGTCATGCATACCCATGCCCATTTTCTCCTTTTTTGGCTAATTTAAGATTATCCTAACTTAAATAAAATGGTAAATAGAAATAAACAAGCAAAACCTCTACTTTCATCAAGTGATCATGTTTGTATCTTAAAGACATATATCCATGTGAATAATCTGTAGCTATAGTTCATTCACTTTAACTGTTGTATACAGTTGTGTATATTTCATTACATAAACACACTACAATCTTTTAATTAATTCATTTTTCCATTATTTCACTATACAAATAGTGCTGCATTGTACATATTTGTATATGATACCTTATCCACATTTATGAGAACTCTTTGGTTACATATCTAGAAGCACAGTTGCTGTGATATAAACTACACATAGCTTCAATTTCACTATGCGTTGCATAATTTCTTTCTACAGTGGTTATGCCTGTTTATACCACCAGTGCATAAGAGACTTTCTGCTCTATGTTTATGCCAGTGTTTTGGATTTTCTTAATTTTTACCTTCCCTCTTCCTCTATAAAGAACCTGCTATGAAGCCCAACAGATTTTACTTCTACAGTGTAATATTTTTTATTTCTTGTTCTACTTTGACCAACAAAGAAGTAAAAAAAAAAAAAAAAGATTTCTATTTTATATTCATATTTATCTCCATATTTCTACCACAACATTAGTTCAGATCCTTCCTTACTTCTTGGTTAAACTATGACAATGGACTAAGTATTGAAGTCTCTTGCTGCTCCAATCCATTTTACTTTATACTGCTAGGTAAGTATTTCCAATGCAAAGAGTTTAGCATTTTAAGAAGCGTTAAATTAAAACTCTTAATGTGCTATTCAAGGTTGTCTCATGAACTGTCCTGAACTGCCTTTTCAGCCATATCTCACAGTTTTCTACATATGCCCTAGATACTAGCCAGACTAAGTTATATTCATTTATTTATTGATTGATTAATTCAATCAGCGGATATTCAGTGTTCTTATTATGCCATACAGGTATATTAACACTTGAGTTTTATAGGTTTTGTAGTTTTATAGCCACTGCAATAAAATGAACAATTCCTGATTCTTGGGGAGCTTGCGATCTATCTCAAGCTACTTTCTGAATACACCCGATGCTTTTCATTCTCTGGATCTCAGCATACTTGTATTTTTCCCTCCACATGTGATACCTTTTTTCTAGTTCCTCCACTTAGCCCTCTTTTCCTTTCAAACTCCTACATACTTTTCAAGGCCCACCTAAGGTGTCACTTTTCTGTGAAGCCTTTTCTGACATTCTCAGTTAAGTTTGCTCCCATATGGGAAGCCAGGCTGGCTCAGTGGGTTAAGCGCCCACTTTGCAGCACAGGGGACTGAGGATCAAATCCTGGCCCCGGCCCGTGCGGACCCATATGCTGAACTGGGGAGTGCCCCCAGTTTAGTTCTCTGTCTCTGTATCTCTCTTTCTCTCTCTCTTTCTCTCTGTCAAAAGCAATTAAAAAAATAAAGTTTGCTCCCATAATATTATATTTACAGTTGACCATTGAACAACATAGCGGTTCGGGGTACTGACCCCCACAGAGTCTAAAATTCACATATAACGTTTTTGTTTTTTTTTTTTTAAGATTTATTTTATTGTTTGAGATCAGGTGAGAGAAAAAGAAGGGGGTGGGCCCAGAGCAGTCTCCATAGTTCTACATCATTAGTTGTGACATAGTTTCATTCCACACAAGTGGATGTGGGGCCTCACAGAGCAGGAACTGAACGGGGGCCTCCTGCATGGGAGGCGAGAACCTTCGCCACCGAGCCATCCTGATGTTACCCGTTGCCCTGCAGTTCAGCATATGGGGTGGCGTGGGTCAGGATCTGGAATCGAACCCCAGACCTCTCGATTGTGAGGCAAACCTTCAACTGCTGAGCTATCCCAGCATCCCCAAGTATAACTTTTGACCTCCCCAAAACTTCTAAATAGCCTACTGCTGACCTTTCTGATACCATAAAGAATTGAGTAACACATACTTTGTATGTTATATGCATTACATACTGTATCCTTAAAGTAAGTTAGAGAAAATAAAATGTTAAGAAAATTATAGGGAAGAGAAAATACATTTATAGTACTGTGTTTGGGGTGGGGGTTGGGGGTGATCTGTGTATAAGTAGACACACAGAGCTCAAATCCATGTTACTCAGGGGTCAATTATGTTCCATGCATTTGTCTTAACTGTCCAAGGTGGTAAGTAGAATACTCTGTCAATTCATGTGCATTGCCCTGTAGCACTTAACAATGTCTTGTGTATAGCAGGCATGCTATTAACTAAAAAATTTAATTAAAGATAACACATTAGTTAAATCCAACTTCACCAGTTAGAATTATTTGCAGAAAGAATAATCTGAATTAGAAAAATATTTAATTACATAATTTTATCTAGTATTCTTTAAACACTACGGGATAAATTCAACTAAATTCAACAGGTTTCTCTATAGTGACTTTTGGGACGTGCTCTGATAAATACTAAGCTTTTATTAGTATAAATGTATACCTTTATATTATAATAGTTCTGCTTGTTTTTAGATTATTAAGTGGTTCTCTTAAGTCAGAGTTTTTAAACTGTACTCTGCAGAATCTTATGAGTTGGTTCTGTGGAGATGCCTTGGTTGCTTCTGGGTGCCACCTGAACCCCAAAGAACAGACCTTCACTTGTTTTTTACTATACTGGGCTTCTTCGCAAAATTTTATTTAAGAAAGAACTCTTCTGATGAATAATTTGAAATAATTCTTAAGAAAGTATATTTTAACTTTACCCATTTATTTAATATTTACTAAGATCTTACAAAAAAAGTTATTATTCCTGCCCTCTTATTCCTTGTATTACCACAAGTTTAAAATCAGTAGTTCATATGAATATGAGACTTCAAATAACTAAGCAAATGGTAGGTTGTGCTTTTTAAAAAAAATTTGGTTCTGGTTACTATTTAAATATTTATTTTTATTGTTTTTGAGAGAGAGAGAGAGAGAGAGAGACAGAGAGAGACATAGAGACAGAGAGAAGGGGGAGGGCCCAGAACAGTCTCCATAGTTGCACATCATTGATTTTTCCACAGTTTCATTCCACAGGTGGGCGGGGCTGCACAGGGCAGGAACTGGGCCGGGGTCTTCACCCCGGTGAGAACTGAGCTGGGGGCACTCCCCATTTCAGCAGATGGGTCCACTCGGGCCCGGGCCAGGGCCAGGGCTCGATCCTCGGTCCCTGGGGCTTCAAAGTGAGCGCCTAACCCACTGAGCCATTCAGGCTTCCTCTAGGTTGTGCATTTTAATATGGATTTTTGAGGAGTTGTTGAATATCAGCAGTAACTGGAATTAGTACACAAATTGTTAGGTAGGCTGAAGAATTTTCTAGATCATGGCTTCTTAACATTTTAATGTGCATTAGATTCTGATTCAGTAGTTCCGGGCTGGGATTTGAGAATCTTCACTTCTAACAAGCAAAGTAATTGTTGGTAATCTGTGGATCACACTTAGAGTAACACACAGCTAGATACCGTAACCTTCCAAAACCTATCACCACATTTTAGAATGACATTTTTTGCCCCAGGAAAGGTAGGTTTTCAGTATTGCCATAGACATTTGTTTAAACTCTCTCTCTACAGTCTGATATTTTGCAATTTTACTAGAAATTTCTGTGTTTGTTTTTTTTTGTGGGGAGGGGATACTTTGTCTATTAATTATTGGTGTGCAGTTAATATGGTTCCTTGCTTAAAATCATCCTTCAAGATTTTTTAACATAACCTTGAGAACTATTAAACTGTCAGTGACAACTTTCAGAGAGCTTAAGCTTAATAAGAAATATCAATCTGTTTACCTTTCCAACAGATCTATAATACCGATTGACTTTTGTTACTTTACAGGATATTGTTTGAGAGCAGACATTAAAGTATTATAAAAATAAAAATAGGACAATTTTGTTTGGCTAAGGTTGTTTTAGTTGGTATAAGTACTGCTTTTTAAGAAAAACTGTTATTATTATCATGAATTAGTAGCAATTATATACCACAGCAGGTTAGGCTGGTAATTTTATATGTAGCACGTGTGAATTCAAAGCCTAATTTGTGCAAACAGTCAATAGAACCGATAGTCATTTAGTTAAATAGCTTATAGTAAAAAATATATAAATCAATTCTGAAGGACATTAAAACTTTTCTTTAAAATATGTAATATCAAGTACTCTTGTAGTCTTTTGGGCATTTATATGTTATAACAATGACTAAATCATATATTTAAATTATAAACCTTTAACAAAATTCTCAGAATTTGTTTTTTTTGTTTGTTTGTTTTGATAAATGGAAACTGATAACTAACTTTGTAGACCAGGACAGCAGAACATTTTTGGGAGGGAAATTATGATTTTTATCTAAAAACATTAAAATAATTTCCATATTGTTAGTTATATCAACCCTACGTTATTTTACTTAGTGTCAGTAGTAGAAATTGGTGGAGGTATTACGATTAAAGCATATTATTTTCTTATTTTTTATTAAGTAAGCACTAACATTGCTATAAAAGTTCTCATATTTATATCAAATGATGATAGAAGTTTCTTTTGGGCCTGATCCAAAAATTTTGTGTAAAAATAAAACTCCTTTGCTTCTTCTGGTAGTATCCATTGATTTATTTTCCTAAAGGTACACTGATGTGCTGATAGAAACAGGACAGTTGGGACTTAACATTAAACATAAACGTGATGAATAAAAACCACTACACTATAATATTATAGCCTTGATTTTGTTTTACCAAAGTTCCAAAATCTAATGAACAAAAATACTGACAAGGTCAAGGAAAAATGAAAGAAAGAACAAACGGTGCAAAAAGAAAATGACACTGAGGTCTTGGTTTAATACATATGTATTCCAGGTTGATGGTTGATTTCATTAGCAAATCTCATTGTTATGCAATGTCTGTTCTTCTGCAGTAAAATGAATATTGTATTCTCACAGGCTCTGTGTGTATCTATTATGTTGAAAATGAAAAAATATATATTTGGAGCTCTTTTGATTTACTCATCCCAGTTTGTCTTTTAGGAATAGAGAGAAAATTGAATTGTATTTTCTCTTTTGTTAAATTTGTCCAGAAGCTTTTCAGCTTATATTACAGATATGTTTCCTACTTTTGTCCTATGAAGTAAGCAGTTATGAGGTGGTTAACAATGTAATCATTTAAATGATCATATAACTTTTAAAATGAATAGAATATAATCTTTATTGATTCAAGCTGATATTAATATGTTTCTTAAGCATATGCTAGCATATTTTTAAATGTTAGGAGTAGTCTTGTTTTCTTTTTTTGCAAGGAAAATGTTAAGCAAGTGTACATAGTATGCCAAATGTAAATACTGCTACCTTTTGCAAAAGCAAAATTGTATGTTGAAATTCTTATATTTGACTTTTAATAAAATAGGTAATTCAAAACTAACAAATTTCATTGACTACACTTTAGAACAATTCATTTATTAAGGGAATAGACTGCATGATTATTTGGGATATATATATATATATATATATATATATATATGTAAAAATATCAATCAAATTGTATTAGACATAATTGTCATTTAATTTTAGTCATTTTGAGGTCTGACAAGAATATACAAAATCTGCTTGGTTTTTGGTAGTGTTCTCAAAAGTTTCCTAACTAAAAAACTTTTTAACAAGCTTGAAAATAGAAAAGCCCAAGCAAAATAAAATAAAAATAAAAATATTTTATTTAATACGTGTTGATTATATTACCATTTAGAAGTTATCTATATGGTAAAATTTGGATTTCTGGCTTACTTGATGCAATTCTAGCAAATATCTTGATTATGCTGGAGCAACATGAGCTGTTATAAATATGTACAGTTTATTAATGCTTCATATTAAGTTAAGTTGTACTTAGCATGTTTGCATTTTATTCTTCACAGTGAATAATAGAAAACAAGGAACTTTATAATCTAGTAAGGGAGATATCTAAAATAATTAGTAATATAGAGCTAAGTCATCTAGAGAAGGAAGGTTTTCTGGGCCCAGGTAGTCAGGCTCTGAAAGTGGAAGAGCATCTTGAAAGTGATGAGATCTAAACTGATAATGAGGTGGGGAAACACTGAGAAGCAACATAAATATCATTTGGGAGGTGAGAGAACATAAACTCGGCATCTTTGGGAGACAAAGAAGAGACCAGCCCAGTTGTAATGGAAGATGTGATCAGCTACTGCCTATTTATCGCACATGAAAATCAAATTGTATTATTGTTAAATTTTAGTAGCTTTCAGTCAAATATATGACATATTGAGATGCTATCATTGTGGACCTTGTTTTTTCTTGTATAATATGAGAGAGAGGAAATTCCCTTTATATTCACATTGCTGTCCCCCACCCCCCACTCCCCCAAATAACATAAAAAGTAAATGCTGTAAATGTATGCAGAGATCTATGCATGAAAATGAATCTTAATTGTTGCGGACTGAATGGAATATAAGAATCTAGACTCTCTAAGTCAGATTTTTCTAGCATAGTTAGAAATACCAAACTAAGGGGGCATAAAACTACCGTAATCATAGATTGGGCAGGCTCCCAAACTGTTGAATTGAGTAGGACCATAGATAGTCACCAATGAAGAAGAGAACTGTTTTCAGTTCAAAACAGAGATCATTTTTAATAGTCTGGATCTACCTACCAGTGTCTTCTCCTTCATTTGATCTGGAACCAGAGTTATTGCTTGCATGCCCTTTTTTCTTACTCACCCAGTGTAAGAATCTGAATTTAGAAAATGAAATATGTAATTGGAATACAAAAATAGACTGAATTTAACAAACAATCCTGGAGATAGTTTTTGATTGAAGACCTAGATTAGATAAATTGCAGATGGCTTCTTAGCAGGATGGTTTATTTTCTGGATAACCTTTCATTATGTTACAACCCTGGCTTGTGCTGAGGAACTGTGAAAAGAAACTTTCATATGAAATTTATTTAATTTCTGTAAAGATGCTATTGAGAAAATTATTATATTGTCCAGTGTTGTATTATTGAAAAATATAGAAGAAATTTCTCTCAATTATGACCTCTAGGAAAAGCTTTAGTGCTTGTTTGTAAAATATGTCTTATCAAGAATGAGTGTTTTCTAATTAGATTTTGTTTCCCACTTTACTTTGCTCAGTATTGCTCAGAAGCTCAGAGCTGAACCACCTACATCTTAGAATTGTGGAAGAAGTCCTTATGATAGGTGTTTCTTTGTTCCATCTCGCTATCTTGTTTTTCATCTTTCTTGCTTTCTCTTATTTCCCTTTATTTATATTAACTTATATTTTGCAAGCATTCTGTTCTACTCTTTATATTTCTATAAGTCACCTTAAAATTATTTTGGGATAAGGTGGGATATAAACAAACATGTAAACCTTATTTATTGCCAGCAGAAGGTAAGCAAATAAAAGTATGAGACTTTCTTCCTCCTTGAGTACCCTCTCAAGCCTCCCCCTTCATTTCTTAGACTTGCCAGGGGGCAAGGGAATCTTTTTTGAAGCTATTTGCCTATACAGACCTATTGAGTACAGTTTGTTGTGCTAAGTGTGACCTACAGAAGAAGCGTGCCTAAGAGAACAAGTAGGGCTGAAATATATCCTAGGGGAGAAAAAGGTGCCTTTTTCTCATATATCAATTTAGGAGGTTTTTTATTCTAACTCACAGGGTACTGTATATATTACTCTGCTTTTCCCCCTTTGCCCTTTTGACTGAATTGTAAACTCTTAATACCAAAACTTGCTGACTATTTATAAGAGCTACCTTGAATGAAACAAAATTTCAAATTTATTTTCCTTATTTCTATATTTATATTTTATTATTCTCTAAACTTGACCCATTATGGGAAACTTAAGATAATCATGGGTATTTTAAACAGTAGAAATAATAATTTTCTAAGTTAAAATATTTTTTGTTTTTTTGGATTATAGTCAAAACTACCTATTTACTAGAAATTATATCTTACATTTTCTGTAAAGAAAATAAGTGCTCTCTTTTACACTCCAGATTACTATAGGATATTTGAGTTACTTAATTTGACCATGAAATTCAGTTGGAACTAACTCCTTAAGTCACAGTTTTCTGAAAATTTGCTGGCCATTTCATGTCTTATCATAGTAAAGGAGGTGACTAGTGACTTGCATTAATGCTGTTCAATATTGAATACATAACTCCTTTTAAATAACACATTAAGTATCTGTAATAAGACCTGTTCTGAGAGCTATACTCTTGACAGTTATCTACTTGGGTATTGTTTTTGTTATTGATTTTACTGTTATTTTGTTTTGTTTTCTATTTAAGTACATTAGAACTTTATTTTGCAAACAGAGTAAATATAAACTTGATTGAAGTAATACAACTTAATGCCTTGATATGGTTATATTGTTGTCAAAGGGTTGTTAAGAGCTCTTTTCATTTAAATTAAAGCATGTATGTGCGTAATAGGACATATATGGCATGCCTTAGTATATATAGAATTTTTAAGATAAATGCAATTTTGTAGGTTAAAAAAATCTTTTAAATATTTTTTAAAGTAGTAAATTACTTTATCCTTTTGTCAGAGGGTATGTTTATTTTATACCCCCAGTTAATTTAAGTCAACCCTCTTTCAACTATAGAAATTTCAGAAAGCGAAAAAAATAGCAATTTGAGAGACAAATATAAGGAGAAAGAAACTTGGTTTTCAAGTTAACAATATTAAAAACAATGATCCCAGTGAATATTTTATTTTATTTTGGAAATATGAATTTAAAATGATGGGAATAGCTTCAAGTTATATAAACTTTTTGATTGATACAATTGAAAAACTTTTGAAGACTGCCACATAAATTATAAAGTAGTCTTATTTTGCAGGAGCTTGTTCTAAGAAAAATAGGCTTATGCTTTAACTAAAATGAAACTTCTTTTATCTACTTTTTTGAAGCAGTTAAAATTTAAAAACTTTTCCTTATGTTTATTTAGCAGGGATTTTGGTTTTTGAGTTGTTCTTAGTTGTTGTTGTTGCTGTTGTTTTAACCTTGTTAGCATCTTGTTTTTTTTTTTGCAATTTACTTGCCAGAAGTAATTTTTAAAACCTGCTTAAACAGAATTGTTTTTCATGAATTCCTTATTATTAACTGGGTGCCTGTGCATGTCAGGAGTGAACCTTCCTTGAAAAAGGAAGCAAGACGAAACTCTTTATTGTCTGGTTTGGCATTAATAAAATTAAGAAAAGAACGATTACTTGAGACGTCTACCTTACCTGCTTTGGTTTTGTCACGTGAGCATTCACGTTTACTGGTGATCTAAGTGCTCCACCTGCCTTTCAGTTTGTTTACCAGGAAATCAAGATGTGTAAACTGCAGGAAGTACTATTTGACCCTCTCCGACAGTATCTCATTACAATAATTGCTAATCTCTGAATAAGACAGCCATGTTTTGTGAGTAACAGAGAGAGAGGTTGTGTTAGGTAGATTTTAGGTGTTTCAACAAATAGAGCATTGTAAATGCTTACTTGGATTATGTTTTCATGATAGCTTTTGATAAAAGACATATGGTGACCTTTGGGGTCAGCAAAGCTAGGACACAATAGTAGGTATTCTTTCATGCCTTTTAACTGGAAAATATCACGGCTTGTTGTTTTGGAGTGCTGTCACTGCTCTGAATCGAAAGGATAATGGCTACTTCCTGATTAAACCCACTCTCCACAGTAAGCTGTTAATGTGATAGTGTGTCTTTTTTTCTCCTGAAAATGCAGTAGTATTTGGTGTTTTCTTTACTTTTTATTATTTTCTTTTCATAGATGGATCTGCTATGAATATATCCTGAAGTTGAAGTTTACAATTAGAGTAGAAACTACTGTTTTAAGTTTGGAGGATTTTTTTTTAATGGAAAAGTATTTCTGTTTGGTATCAAATCCAACCATTTCACATACTTACTGTAGATTTTGGTTAAAGAAATTACTAGCTTTTTAAAAAGACATTGAAATGATAAATTATATTAAGCTTTTACTTTCTTGGCACTCTAAGCAAAATCTTAAAAATGACTTATGTAATCAGATTAATTTTTTTCAGGGAATATTTGGATAAACTCACTTGTATTTTTTATTTCATAAATTGATTTACATATATTGTAATTATTGATAATGGTTTTAATTATAAAATTATTGTTCTTAAATTAGTTAAGAGATTCTTGTGATGTCAAAACAATATTAAGCACTCAGAATATAAGAAGGGAATAATGAGCTTCTTAGTTTCAGTCCTAAAGCTGGCAGTCATTCCATCTGTGCTCTCGCGACAATCATTTCAACTGCTTACCTTGGTTTTCTTGTCTACTGTCCACATAAGTGATAAGTAAAATGTGTATACTTATTTCTTCGTGATAGTGCAAACTATAAAGAAAATGAGTTCTCACAAGTATTTTATAAAATGGAGAACTGATTCTGAAGATAGAATAGGAAAACATTAGGAGTCACAGTTGACAGGGAAATACTAGAAAATTTATTTCTATTGTATAATAGCAAATAAGGTTTAAAGTAAGTAGTACCATGATATTGACCTTTAAAGTCACAGAGATGCTTAAATTGTTTTACCTTTTTCTCAAAAATCTTATTCCTGGAAATCACATTATTCAGAGTAGAGGGAAGAATATGTATCTCTATTACAGGCCTATAAATATTGTTCATCTAAATACTAAGATGTTTAAATTTTGTACTCTAATATTAGATGTCCTGGTTATATTAAAGGAAACAAATTATGAAATTACTAAACATTGAAGGCAGTTACTGAACCAAACATCCAGAAATATTTAAAAATATTCTGGGATAATGTAAATAGAATCTTTTGTTAAGAAAGCTAAGGTATGTTTTTTAAAATTCAAATGCTTATTATCCAAGTTATTTTAGGTAACTCAGTAATTTTTAATGTAAATTATTGGCATATTCTAACGATTGTTTAGTGAATATTCTAGGTTACTCAAGTTGTTGAAGTAGAACTTATAGTAGTGCCCCTTTAATTTGTAATAACAAATGATAGATGTCATTTATTTAATGCTTAATATGTGCAAACCACTGGGCTAATTCTATTGTAGGAGAGACAAACTTTTACCTTTACCTTCTTATAATTCCCTTTATCAGGGCCTGATAATTAAGTTGACATAAGCCAGAGAAAAGCACACATTTTTTTTTTTTAGTATGTTTTGTATGACACAGAGGTCTATATAAGAAATGAAGACCCAAAGAAATGTTGAAACCTACTTGTTTTATATTAGGTTGAACAAAGAGGCTATTGTGGATAAATGACTAAACTATGTGGGAAGGCTAAAGGAAGATAAAAATTGCTTTTAAAAGGTCTGTTAGTATATAATTCTCTTGGTTTCAACTTTTTGTCTTTATGATAAGAATGTTACTTTTCCTCTGATATAGGGAGGACAGTTTTCATATAGGAATTTTATTTCCTGCTTTTCAGAATAAGGAGTGTCAGAGTGTTTTTCTTACATTTGCTGCTTTTTAGTCAGTATGCCAGAGTGGCATGTTTTTGAAGTGGCCTGTTCTGAACTCCTCACTATCATGTCATTTCACATTCACGATAATTATATGAAGTGCAGGTACCATCATTATCTCCATTTTTATGAATAAGAAAATAGTTGTAGCGAATCTAATTTCATCTATGTCCTTTAACCAGTAAGTCCCAGAGCCATACCAATTCTAACAGAATCTAGAATCTACAACACAGTCTTCAGTGTCATGTATTTAAGCATTGTGTTTATTATATATTTTGGAGATAAAAAACGGCTCTTACACCTGTGATTTAGATTTTTTTTCTTTTTCATCAATTTATCAGCTATTATGGAAAGCTTACTAAGTGTCAGGCACTGTAAGGAAGTACTGGAGGGAAGCAAAATAAAATTTCTTATTTCAAGAAACTTACAGTATAGTGGAATAGGCAGAAAATTAACAGGCTATTAACAGTACAGTGTGTTAATTGATATAATAGAGACAGGCACAGGATGCTAAATGAGACAAAAGTACCGTATTTTTCTGTGTATAAGACAATACTTTTGTCTAAAATTGTTAGACCAAAAATTGGTGGTCATGATTTAAATGGGAGTAACTCATGTATTGATTTCTTAGTGTAGGGATCCTCTATTGCATGGGGGCATCTTACACATAGAAAAATATGGTATTTAACATATTCTTTTATTTACATATTTAGTTTGCATTTTGGGGGTACTGCTCTAAGCTCCTGGGCTATATCACTAAAGAAACTTTCAAAAGTCTCTGCTCTTGTGAATCATATACTGGGGATGGATATAAACAATAAGCATGTGTATATATATAAGAAAATTATATAGCATATTAGAAAGTGACAAGTATTATGGAGGGAAAAATATTGAGCAGGTTAAGACAGCTGTAGTGGAGATGGGTTGTAGAGTCTTAGGGAGGACTTCCATAAGATAGATAGCTTCCCTGTTCTTTGTTCAAATATCAGAAAGAACAGGGAAGTTAGCTACCTGTGTATTTTTTAAAAGAGCCTTCCAGGCAGAGAACTTGAGGCAGGAAGCATACCCGATGTATTCAGAGTTATGAGCAGAAGCCAATGTGATTGGAAAATAGTTTGGGAGAAGGGAGAATAGGAGGAGGTATTGACAGAGGTAATGGAGGGAAGGGACTTAGAGTAACTATGTCAGGACCTTCAGTAAATCTGGCTTATATTTTTTTTTTGACAGAGAGAAGGGGGAGGGCCCAGAGAAGTCTCAATAGTTGCATATCATTAGTTTTCTACTTAGTATCATTCCACAGTTGGACACGGGCTGCTCAGGGCAGGAACTGGCCAGGGGACTCCGACATAGGAAGTTCGCCTTGGAGAGAATTGAACTGGGGGCACACCCCAGTTCAACATATGGGTCCACACAGGCCAGGGCCAGGATTCGATCCTTGGGCACTGGGGCTGCAAGACGAGCGCTTAACCTGCTGAGCCATCCTGGCATCCCCTGTAATATTAATGTAGCACTTCAGTTGCTATGTTGAGAATATAATTGACCCTTGAACACTGTGAGGGTTAGGGATGCAGACCCTCTTTGCAGTAAAAAATCTGTGTATAACTTTGACTTCCCCGAAACTTAACTACTAATAATCTACTGTTAAAGTTGATTAACAGATATTTTATGTGTTATATGTATTATATACTATATACTTAAAATAAGCTATAGGATAGAAAATGTTAAGAAAGCCACAGAGAAAAGAAAATATATGTATAGTACTGTATGTATTTATTGGAAAAAAAATTGTGTATAATTGTGCAGTTCAAATGTTGTCCAGGGGTCATATAGACTATAGGGAGGCCTTGATCATTGGTTAGAAAGCTCTCAGAGTAATCTAAGTGACTTAAGATAGTGACTCGGATAAGGGCAGTAGCAATCAAATTCTGGATATTTTAAGATACAACGAAGGCTTTTTTTCTGATAGATTGGATATGGGGTATGAGAAAAAGAGAAGAGAACATGACTCCAAGGTTTTTGGCTGAATACCTAGAAAAATGATGCTGCCATCAGATGGAGACGGTTTTCAGATAATTTGTGTTTGGGGTAAGGATCGGCAATCAGGAGTTTGGTTGTGGATGTCATGCATACTTTGAGGTGTCACTTAGATATGCAAGTGGAGATTATGATAAGGCTTTCCAGAGGAGATACATCTAAAATAAATTGAAGCTGAAGAATGAGTTAAACACTTATCAAGTAAAAAAAGTGGTTTATGATGAGATTTGAGAGTATATTTTATACACTTAATTGAATCTTAGTACCGGTATTTGTTTTTCAAAGACTTTATTTTTATAGTTTTTGACAGAGAGAGAGAGAGAGAGAGAGTGAGAGAGAGAGAGAGAGAGAGAGAGAGAGAGAGATACAGAGAGATACAGAGACAGAGAGAAGGGGGAGGGCCCAGAACAGTCTCCATAGTTGCACATCATTGGTTTTTCCACATAGTTTCATTCCACAGGTGGGCACGGGGCTGCACCAGGCAGGAATTGGGCCGGGGTCTCACCCTGGTGAGAACTGAACTGGGGGCACTCCTCAGTTCAGCATATGGGTCCACAAAGACCGGGGCCGGGATTCAATCCTCGGTCCCTGGGGCTGCAAAGTTATCGCCTAACCCACTGAGCCATCCCGGTTTCCCCAAGGTTTATAGATTCTTAATCATGGAATCAAGCCATTTGTTGATCTCTTG
>PVKE010007044.1:36294-52146 GCA_004027555.1 Craseonycteris thonglongyai | reverse complement strand
TAAGTCAAAATGTATTGTCTGGGTGGGCGGAGATCACAGTGTCAGGCTGTCAGAATTCTAGGAATTTATGACCTTGGCAAATTCCCAGAATGCATTAAACTATTGCTAGAAAGTTTTGTCTTCTACAATCGCTTCAAAGTCCATGGTACACGGAATTCCACCCCAGACATTGTGAGCGACGTTCAACCAAAATTGGCCTCCAGATCAACCGGTCTACCGCGATCGACTTGTTGGCCACCCCTGACTTATGGGACAGTAAGGCGAGGCTGGCACTGAGACTCCAGCTTAGCCTGGTCACTGGTATGCAAACACATCTGAGGAAGGCACCACCTAGCAACCTTCAACTCTATCAGCTACTGTTCCTCAAGGACTGCTCGGCTGCCCCGAGGCTCCGAGTGACACAGCCCCTGGCTGGCCAGGATGAGGCACTTGGACAGGAGTAGGCACCACAGAACACTGTCACTGTCATCTGACATGTGCCAAAGGACAAAAGGTGGATATATTTTTCCTATCATATGCTTTTCAGAAACCATGCTGAATGAGAAAAGAAACCTGCAGGGATGAAGATAAATCCGTATCAGTTTCCTTTTCCTTAAAAAACAAATAAACATCCTCTATGATTTAGGACATATATGCCTACTATCTCAAGACAATTCTTACTTAAGAAAATAAAAGAATTCACACTTTGGCATTGTACTTGCAATTCAACCCCTTTTTGAGATAAAGTGAAATAGGGTATTCATTCCAGTGAGACTTATAGCAATTCCTCTCAGTAAAATACTCCTATGCTTGTTTTGTTCAAATAAGACTGTGGTTTTCTTTAACTGCCCTTTAGCTAAGGGTGTCAAAAACAAAGGATTTTTTGGTTCTTACTTCCCAAATTCTGATGCTTGCAGAGAGAGATGCCCACCTGGAGGGTGGCCTGACCCAACCCCGTGCTGGGTTGCCCATTTGTGGCAGACAACGTCCTGGGGGCCACCTGCTGCCCTGCCAGGAGCATCCAGGAGCAGCTACAGGGATGCAGTGTGTCCTGCCCTTCACTTAACTATGGTTTGTTACCTATTAGGGCATGTCTTCTCGCCTACCCAGCTGCCACCCGCGGCAAGCTGTCAGGGCCCTGTGGTCTGAGCAGCTCTAGGCCCCACTACTTGACCACCCTCTCCTCCTTGGGCCTACTGAGCCCCTGTGATCACATCTGTTGGCTGAGAGAACTGTTTCTGGCTATTTTATGTTCCTGCCTCACTACAGGTTGCTCAGTGGCCCCTTATCGTTACACTCTCATGCCTGGTTCAGGTTTCTGTCCTGAGAAAATCCTCACTACAGGCTGGATACGCTCCTTTGCTTATATCTTTTAGAGGACCCAGAAGAATTAGGCAACCCTCAAAAGCTGGGTTAATTATTAGATTGCCACCCAATATTTCATTCTAAGACATCTGACTTTGGTGTTTTCTGAGACAACAATATTCCAGTCTAATAGCATTAGAGATGAAAAGATCTGACACAGTACCTCTCTCTAACACATTGCTAAGTGAAACAAGTGTTCTTTTGAAAGAGAAGTCCACTGACCACAGCTTCATGTTCAGCCCTGCTCTAACCGCTGCTGGGGCGGCTCTGTGTCAGGTTCTGTGTTGGGTAAGAAACAAGGAAGAGATGGTATCAGCCCTCACAGAGCTCACTCTCTACAGGGTAAAAAAGACAACATGCTAATCACTAGGCCAATCAATCCCAAACTCACTGCAATCAGAAGTATTCAGAGCAGAAGCACAATATGAACCAGAAAACAAATATATATTAGTGAGGGGGTTGTTTTTATAAGGTGAGCACTTCGGAGTTTAGCGGATTTTTTGGGAGACAGCTGTGAGGACTCCTCTGAGATGGGAAGAAATCTCACTTATACTTAGATTCTCTCACACTAAATACACTTTGCTGTTTATCAGATAAGAGCTGAAAGCATCCTAGTGCCTTCAAGTCATTCTCTCTCACTGGGGCCACAGGGTATTTCAGAGGATGTGAGTGGGATCCGCACCGTGGGTCTCATGTATTACAAATGCAATACATGGTAGCAAGTCTCATCTGGGCATGAATCTTGTGTGCACCCCGACTGGAACATGATTCCTGGGCAGGGGTGGAAGGAATTGCATCTGTGGTTATGGTTATAACACGCTCTTTTCTCCACGTCTAGCCCATCCTCCAGGGAAAAGAGATGATGTGATTTCCTGTTTAAAAAATTGTCATGGTTCCTTAATGCCTATAGCATAAAGCAGAAGTCCACAAACCATGACAGGCCACTGGGGAGCCTGTGCTGCCCCACCCCAGACAGTGCCCTGGACCCCCAGTCACCCTCCATTCCGACCTCACCCACCTGTGCCGACCCAAACTGGACGCAGCTGTCACCACCCACATCTTTATGAATGCCACTCACTGCCCACACCTCCCAGCACCGGCACTGGGACACTTCCACACTGCTGACCAGAGCCGGCTCCTTGCCAGGCTGTGGGCACTGGGCGCTGTACCCTGAGGACAGGGCACTTGCCTTACTTATCTCTGTATTTGGTTAGCCCCTGCAGAGCACACAGCTGGTAAGTGCTGGCTGAATAAAAGGCAGGGCAGATGTGAATGGAAGAGAGGAAGTTGAAACTTGTAACAGTCCATGTTTATATTCCTTTTGTTAAGCCTTAACTTTCTTGTCTGAATTTACTTGTGTGTCCTATTCAGCATAAACTGAAAGGTTATTTTCTAAGCCTGGGAGGGTTGAGAAAGATAAACTTTGTGAGTTTTTACCTTTTAATTAAAAAAAAAAAAAAAATGAAGCCAGTAGGGCAAAATTTATTATTTGTTAATTTTATGTTGCATTTTTTTTATTGTTACATTTATTGGGGTGACATTGGTTGGTAACAATTAGTATTTGTTAATTTTAAGTATGGGTATAGTATAAATTCCTGGTTAAAAGAAAGAGAGAAATGGAATTTTACCATATATATATATGAGTGTCTTTAAGCTGGCTTAGCTGCCCTGATGTCCTGAATTGATTCGTGGTCATTTTGACTTTGGAGAGGAGCCAGAAATCGCATGGTGCCTGATCCAGTGAATAAGGTGGATGAGGACACACTGTGATGTTTTTATTTGACAGAAATCGCTGTACCTGAGGTGATGTGTGACATGAAGCGTTGTTGTGACGGAGGACGAAACTGCCTATTTTGCAGACACTCACGAAAGAGGACTTCCAGAACTGCTTCAGGAAGTGGCAAGAATGGCAGGATGAGTGTGTTCGAAGTGAGGGGGAGTATTTGAGGGGGACTGACTGATGGCAATGTGTCTTTAACTGTAACAAATTATTTTTTAATTTAAACATTCACCATATTTTTTGATCACACCTCATACTTACCTTTAAGATGGTAGACTTTTGAGCACATTTGATTATTAAAAAGGTTATTGGGTGGTGCTTGGTTTTGGCTTTGGCATATTCTTACAAGAGGCTGAGGTAACATCTTTCAAGGGGTGATGAACTGGTAAAGGGGTTGAGGTCTGCTCATTGAGTAATAGGAGTGGACTGTGACAAACTAAATTCCAGAATCATACAGTAGCAAAAGTACAAAAAATGGCAAAAAATTTCTGTGGCTATATGTTGGACTATTACTAGATTTAATAAGAGATGCACAATTTTAGATTTTCTTTGTTTTTGAAATAGATGGACATTTTCTATTTTAAATAACTCTTACTAAAACTCCTGAAGTATCTGTTTACATCAGAAAAACCTAAAATAATCATTTCTACTTTTCTTGGTTTAGAAAATTACTAAGTCTCTTAATGTATTAAAACTACATGACTTTGATATTAAAGAAAATATAGCACACTTAATTGAAAAATTAAGCATAAAAACATCTTGTTAATTTCTCTTAATGTGTTACTAACAAATATTTTAATGTCTAATCTCAACAAACTAATTTCTGAATGTTATTATAAATGTCTTAGGGCAAGAACAATACCCTTTTTATCTTTTACAGTCTTTCTTAGCACCTATCCCAAGAACTACTGAGAATGTACATAATAAATAATGACAGGGAGGACTTTGTGTCTTCATGCAGTAATGGTCTATAATGACCATTTTCAGGATAATCAAGAAACACAAAAACACAAGATTTAGAAAATCAATGAATAAGGGAGCATATGTTATGTTAAAAACAACCTTTCATGTAGTTACATCTTTTCATAACACAGCAAGGAAGAAGTAAGTGCTGTTTTAAACTGACATTGACAACCTGTTAACCTCACTGTTGTCATCCTGGGAGGATCAAGGACAATGATTCATTAAAAAACCCTAAAAACTTCAGTTGCACACACTCTCCTTATTTTTTGTTTTTCAAAGTGTCAAAACCTTCTCACCTTTAAATATCTCATATTGTTAAATGGTTGCTCAGTGAGGAATGTGACCTGAGGTTCTATGAAGTAAACAGTAATGGAACAGGACTCTTTCTTTTCACCTGAAATTTAAAGTATTAGCTTACTTTTTAATCTGTACCATAAATACCTTATAAATTGCCAAGTAATTGGCGTTGCTTTATTATCGTGGGGATAACACTTTTCTAGAAATTCTCCAATGGAGGTGGAAGAGAGCTACGGTTCCTTAACCCGCTGCTTCATCCTAAAGAGCTGCTGAAATGACCAGTCTGAATTGGAAGGTACAGGATGATGAGGGGCTGAACCAACTCAGGTGCAGTGAGCTGGTTTCTCTCAAAAGTGTGACCTAATCCAAGGTGACAGTGGGAGCCCTACCCAGGGGCCCCTCTTGAGTTCCAGAAAAAGTCAGGACACAGCTTTGCTGCAGGGACTGGGCGACTTGGGTCCGAAAGGCATCTGTTTTTTCTGGGGACAGCGATGGAGGAGGTGATGGCCTGTGTGGTGTGACCAGCTATGAGTTGCTGAATTGTGGACCTTGATTTGCTCTCATGAGAAGAAAGCATTGTACGCAGAAGGAAATTTAAAAGTGCTCTTTTTACAATGCTCTAAACTTCAAACCCTGGTTTGAAATAATTTCAAACTTACAGAAAAAACTTCAATAAAGGTACCAATAAACCCTGATTATTCTTCATCTCACTATTATTTTGCCACAGCTGCTCTCTCTCTTTCTCTCTGTTTATACACACACACACTCTCACACTTGAGTCATCTGAGATTAAGTTGCATTCATTACTCATATGTCCCTTTACCTCTTAATACTTCAGTGTGTATTTTATTTGCTAAGAACAAGCATATTCTTTCCTAACCATGGTCAGTACAGATACCAAATCTAGAAACTTAACATCAATAGAAAACAATCAACTACTCTACAGACCAATTTCATCAACTGATTCTAAAGTGTCCTTTCACTAAAGAAAAATTCCAGCACAGACAGACTTCATTCTAGGATCATGTACAACATTTAGTTATTTAGCATGCCTTCCTAAGTCTCCTTGAATCAGGAACAGTTTGTGACATCAGTATTATTGAAGAACACTGAGTAGGTCAGGCGTTTTATAGGATGTCCCTCAAATTGGGATTGTGTGCTTTTCTCTATAAGCAAAGTTATGCATTTTTTATTGTAACCCATGACTGATTTGTCCTTTTCTGGGCATGTCCCCAATGCTCTTTGTTCCATTATTGGTAATGTTAATTCTGATAACTTGGTTAAGCTGGTGTCCAATTTCCTATATATAGGAGAGTTAACCAGCACCCATGGGGATTGGCAAATGCCGGGTAAATGTAAGCAGAGTTCCATTTACTGGAACTCCAGCAACCAGCACTCTCCAACAACCGGCAAAATCTAAAAAGAAACCGCCTTGCGGTTAATAGGGAGTCTACTGTAGTTACTATTTACCTTTAGGAATTAAGTAACTTGTGGGAAGAGACTTTGAGATTACATAAATAGACTGTTCTTCATATAACGATTCTTCCCTGAACTGACTGTTATTCTGATAGTTACAAAACTGTGATTTTCCCAATATTATCATTCTTTCTGTATTTATTATTTTACATTCTACTGAAAGGAAAAGCATTTCCCTTACCTTTGAGGACATATTTATATAAATATTTACTTATTAACATCAGTCTGAACTCTTGGATTCTCACCCCTCTGCCATGGATTATATTATAGTACTGTCCTTACTTATTTTGATGTTCTAATCTGAAGTCTCAGATTTGGCCAGTGGGACCTCCGTCCAGCTGGCTGCAGTATGGTTGTGGCGTGCCCCTCAGTTATGGAACACTTCCTTAATTCCTTGCATAAGGTGGCCCAGGGTCACCTTGTGCCTTCCGTACCCTGGGCCTGGACCCTACCATTTCTCGAAAGAGGCTGGTTCCCATTAGTGGGCAAAAGTATTCAGAAACCAAAACTGGGTACTAAGTGTGTTCAGTGTTTCTGGGATGCCACTGTTTCTGCTTCCTTTTGGTTGACAGAGCTAAGATTCATGCACATACATACATCATACATATTATATCATACTTAATCATGAGCTTATGTTGATATCTCTAATTCCTATCTATTCTACAGGGTTCTTCCTTGCCTTGCCCTACCCTGATACCTTTGAAGATGGTATCGGGTACTGTTAAAGTAATTGGTTCAATTTGGCTCTGGAAGGCAGAGGAAGACAGTGACTTTCGTAACCTAGCTCAGCTGTGTCCCCAATGACACTGTGCATCTCCACTGACTCTAAGGTGCTCAGGGCTTTGCTGAACAAGGTTGTTGTTCAGACAACTGACAATTCTGATAGTTTATATCTCATCTCTGATGTAAAGGAGGAAAAAGATTATTTCAATTGGATCATTCCTCCCTAAAAAGAGATCAATACACAATGATCAGATACAGAAGGGGCAGAACCCCTCTCCAGCTGAAAGGGGTTCCACTGGTCAAATCTGAGACATCAGATTTGAACATCAAGATAAGTAAGGACAGTACTATGATATAATCCATGGAGGGGTGAGGGAGTAAGAATCTAGGAGTTCAGACTGATACTAATAGATAAATAAATAGTTATTTAAAATATATCCTCAAGAGTAAGGAAAATGCTTTTCCTTTCAGTAGAATATTTTTATTTTCCTTCTAGTTCTTCATTTGCTCAAATCTGTAATATATACAATATAATTTCAGAATTGCTGTATGTTGCCACTATGAAAAAATAAACCTATGAAGAGTTTAAGATTTCTCTGCCATTTTGTTTTTCTTTAGAAAGAGGGGATATTATGTTCAAAAGTCACTGAAATTAATTACCCCCCATAATTATGTTATTCACTTAAAATACATTTGGGTCATTTATTTCTGTTTCTTTTTAGTTTTACACTTGTCCCTATCAATTTGTATTTTGAATATGGAAAACATTCACTTGATTCCTAAAGTCCAAACCGTACAAAAGGTGTACATAGAAAAATTCCACTCCCTCCCCATCCATTTGCTTTCTTTGTCCCCAATCCCTTGCAGGGAACCAACTTCAACAGTTTCTTGTATATATGAAGTACTACAGATTTTAAATAAGTGGTCACAATGTATGTGCTTACAAATCATAGGACCCATGGTAGCTAATAAAGGCCCAAAGTGTCTATCACTGCTACAGGTGGCAGTTTAACTGCTATCAAAATCTTTGTATTTATATGCTCCATTTCTTTCAAGTCTTGTTCACCAAAACTGCTTGAAGTCTGAAGCATTGGTTTAGGATAAGAACCAGGTGTTACTGATTACCTGTTCCTCAGAAACCTCTAGAGGAGGGGACGCTTGTTGTTCAGATCGCCGACCATCCTGATAGTTTATATTTCGTCTCTGACGTAATGGAGGGAAAAGACGATTCCAATTGATCATTCCTCCCTAAAAAGAGATCAATACACAATGATCAGACACAGAAGGGGCAGAACCATCATAATGCTTGGGAGAGCTTTCTCTTGCAACGCAGTCACATCTATAGACTGAGAAATAAAATGTCATCTTGATCTGCTGCAGGCAAACAATCCAAATCCTAAAGTGTCACAGCGCCCTTCCATCAATACGATAGAATCAGTAGTCTGCAGTAGGTGCACAGACAGAAGAGTAGGCGTGGGGTGCTGTCCAAGTAATTTGTTCAATCTGGCTCTGGCGGGCAGAGGAAGACAGTGACTTTCCTAACCTAGCTCAGCTGTGTCCCCACCGACACTGTCCCATCTCCACCAACTCTAAGGCGCTCAGGGCTTTGCCAGGTGTGACGGGAAAGATGACAGGGAAAGGAGGGGAATTCACGGCAGGCAACCAGAAACCCAGAGCTTCCTTCAGCAGCTTCCTCCCTTCCTTCTCCTTCCCCTCTCCCTACCAGCTCTCCACTTCTCTCTCTTCCTTTTATTTAAGCAAATTCTCAGCATGCTCAGTGGAGGAAGACTGCAGGTGAGGATAAAACCCAGCTTAAAGGACAGGTTAGAGAATGTGAAGGTGAGCCTCACACACAGGAAGAAGAGGTCAGAAGTGGATTAGAACCATCCTCTTGAGTGGCTCTATGGATAAACTCAGGATCAGTTCTTGCTTATTCTATGTTACCAATGAAAAGCAAACCACCATGTGAAGAACAATATGTCCTGCATGATCCCTTAAAAAAAAAAGCCAGGTTTTAAGCTAAATGCCAATGTTTTAATTTATCAATTTAAATCTCTATTTTTAGATTTAGAAGAAATGACAGACTAAGCAACTTAAAAATTTTCCTAAATGCCTAAAAACGCTGAGTAAAAATTTAAAAAGCGTCTTTCATATGCATAGCTAAATATAAATGGAAGAAATGGAGGCCCTACGGTGACACCAGAAACCAGAAACGAGCCCTGCAAAACTGCAGTAGCAGGAAAACCAGGGACAGGAATGTAGGAGTGAGTGTATCCTGCTAACTCTGAGCCACTGGGGTTCTACCACCTATTTGGGTTCAGGACATGAGGCCTTGGGTCTGAAAGAGGTAGTGACTTTGAGCTCACTACCTACGTAGAGGCATAACCCTTAAGTGGCAGCCCCCTCAGTGAAAAAGAGGACAAGAAAAAACAAACCAAAAAGCGATCTTTCTCAGGGAGACAGCAGGTATCTTGGCCTGCCTGAGAATTGAGAAATGAGAAGTGAGAAATTTGAGGTTCAAGTTACACTACATATGTGTTCTAAGAACACATAAAAAATTGCATAAAAATGGTTCTGGGATGGAGATGGATATATGTCAGGAGCCAAGCAGAAGCAAATGTAAAATTACTCTGAATTATATGGGATTTATAGATAAAAATTCAGTGGGAAAGACTCCAGAACCCTTGAAGAAGAAACCCAACATAAGACAGAATCAGTGTGTACAATATAGGAGGATTAGAACCCCATGAACTTAAATTTAGAATAATCTGAAAACAACTACAAAATTAGAAGTGATTTTAAAGTGATTTTAAAATTTAAAGTGATTAACATACAGAAAACTTAAAAATAATATATAATAAAACATTTTTGAAAAAAATTAGAAAATTAAAAATAAAGACATGATGCAAAATTCTCCTGGAAAAATACTAGCAGAAATGTATTCAAATATACTAGTGATCACAAGAAATATACAAACTCACCAGCTGAAATGCTGAGATTCTAAATTTTGAAATCCTTCCCATCTCGCCCCCACCCCCAAAAGACAAACATAAAATATAAACACAGATAAATTGATGGAAAGAGATGAAAAAAGAAATAATAGAAAAGTACTAACTAAAGCAATCTGATGTTGTTATATTCATGTCAAATAAATAGACCTTAAAGTCAAAAAAGGCATTATTAGGAATAAAATCAGTAGGATACATAGATATTATTTATATAGAATACAACAGCATCAAAATATAGAAAGCACAAATTAACAGAACTACAAGAGAATTGGAAACATCCAGAAATATATTTAATTTTTAGCATATCTTAATAGATCAGACAAAATTAATAATAATAGATATCATAAATAACAAGTTTGTCTAAATAGATATATACAGACTGCACTCAATATTTAGAGAATATATTCTTTTCCATTATACATAAAACATTTATAAAAAATGACTGCACTAAATCCTATATGTCTGCAAATACTATGACATAAATAAAAGAGTCTATTCTCTGACCACAATGCAATCACTATCAAAATTATAACCAATACAAAATAAAAATTTACACAATTGAAAATAAAAAATGAAAGAAATCATAGTGGAAATTAGAATATATGTGAAAGTTAATAAAATTGAGACTATTACCTTTCAATGCCTGTGGAATGTAATTAAGTAGTTGGTATAATTTAAAATTATTGAGCTTAAATAAAGAAAACAAAGATTGCAAATTAAAAAGTACATTCAATTTAAGAAGTTAGAGAAAGTAAAAATTCAAAAAAGCCAGAAAAAAGTAGAATGTTGAGAGCAAATGTTAAAATAGAAAACAAAGACACAATACAGGGAATTAGTAAAATCCAATGTTCATTGCTTTAAAGTCAAATAAAATGGATAGATCCAGTAAGCTTGATGAAAAGACAAGGAAAGATGCAAATTTTAAAATATCCTATTATTCATATCAATAACTTTGAAAAAACAGAATTTTCTAGAAAAATATAACACAAAAACTTACTGAAGAAAAATAGAAATTGGTAATCATTTTTGAAAACTGTTCAAGAGAATCCACTAAAGCTGAACACATGTGTTTGCCTCAACAATTCCACTTCTGGACAACAGAAATGCTAACACATGTTCACAAAAAGGCAATGACTACACTGTTCTCAGCAGCACTATTGGTAATAGTCAAAGACTAAAATCTACTCAGATGTCCAGTAAGTAGAATGAATAAATTATGGTATATTCATATCATGTAATACTATACAGCAGTTAAAATGAACAAACTAAAATAATATACAATATGGACAAATCTCTTAAATATAATGTTGAATAAAACAACTAAAACAAAATGTATATTTGTATGATTACTTTTATAAATAATGTTTAGTTTTCTGTATGTATGCTATACTTCAATAAAAGTCACAAAACAAAAAGAGAAAATCTGATTAGACTTCCAGCCATTAATGTAGTTGAAATTGTAAAGGAGTATACAATAAGGGAGGTTTTCCTTTACCATTTATTAGGATTTACTGTTAGACTGCAATAATTAAAGTAAAATGGTATTAGTACATGACAGGCAAATAGTGCAGAGAATCAGGCAAGTCAAGGAATCAAAAGTAAACATGGGTACTTGGTATATGATAGAGGAGGCATTTCAAGTTGGCAGGAAAAGGACAGACCATTCAATGAACAGTAGTGAGATAACAGGCTATAGATATGGAAAAAGATAAAATTAGACCTTTACTTCATGCCATACTTGTATACAAAAATAAGTTTATTTAAAAATAAACTCAGGAGCCAGGATGGCTCAGTGGGTTAAGCGCTTGCTTTGCGGCCCCAGGGACCGAGGATTCAATCCCAGCTCTGGCCCCGGCCCGTGCAGACCCATATGCTGAACTGGGGTGTGTTTTCCATGCGGGAGGCCTCCAGCCCAGTTCCTGCCCTGCACGGCCCTGTCCACCTGTGTGGAACAAAACCATGTGGAAAACTGATGACATGCAACTATGGAGACTGCTCTGGGCCCTCCCCTTCTCTCTGTCTCTCTATCTCTGTCAAAAACAATAAAATAAATATTTGAAAAAAAAACAACTCCATAGATTAAATGATTTAAATGTGGAAGGCTAAACTGTTAAAAATTTTAGAAGAAATAGGAGAATATTCTTTATGTCACTGGAATAGGAAAAGATTTCTAAAACAAAAATATAAAAAATAAATCATAAACAGCTAAACATTATTACAAATAAAGGCTTTTGTATGACTTAAAACAATTAAATGAAGTTGGAAGACAAAGTACAGATTAAGAGAAAATATTTGCAACATGTAACTGACAAAGAATAGTATCTTAAATATATAAAGAACATTTATAAATCAATGAGAAAAATGATTCAAGAGAAAAGTGGATAATGTATATGAATAGACAATTTACAACAGAGGAATCCCTGAGTCAAAACATAAGATGTTCAACCTCACTAGTAGTAGGAAATGCAAATTAAAACAGCAATAAGTTGTTTTATACCTACAGGACTGGCAAAAATAAAAAGTCTAACAATACTAAGTATGGGGATGATGTGAAGGAAATGGAAGCTCTATATTGTTGATGGGAATATAAATTGGCACAAACGTTTTGGACAACGAGTGAAGATCTAGTAAAGCAGAGGATGTTACATGACCCAGCAATTTCATCCCCAGGTAGCTATCAGTGTCTAAGGGGGCACTGATGAGGATGTTCTGTGAAGCAATGATTATAATGTTAAGAAAATGTACAAAATTCAACCATCCCTAAGTAGGAAAACAAGTATGTGGTTTTCTATTATATAAAAATTATATGTACAGCCAGAATCTAGATATATATGGATAAATCTAAAAAAATTCAATGTTGAATAACATTGTATATACAAAGGGTGTCCGGAAAGTACCAAGCTATGTAGTATGAAAAATAGAGGCATTTATGGCTGGATTTTTCCCACTTATGTCAATTTAAAAAAATACTCAGAACAACAGTGTACTATTTAAACTACTTTATAAATATATACTGGTTGTGATATCTCAGGGGATATTTGGCAACATCTGGAGGCATATTTGGTTGTCTTGTGGGGGTCTGGAGGTGGGGGACAGGATGGCTGGGCATCTAGTGAGTAGAGGCCAGGGATGCAGCTAAGCATCCTATAATGTACAGGACAGAACTTATAACAAAGAATGGCCCAGACCAAAATGTCCATAGTGTCTAGCTTGAGAAACTCCAAATATAGCCACACACGCTAAGATGCAAACATGTATAGGCATTAGACATGACATACCAGTTACAGGACAGTGGGAAAGGGAATGAACCTTTGAATCTGTAACATTTTATTTCTTCAAAGGGAGTGAGAGTGAAAGAGGAGGCAAAACAAAACCAAGCCCCAATTTCTCTACTCCTGTGATAGTAAAAAGTGCTTAAAAAGCAGAAAGTTACAGAAGCTCTAGGTTCTAGGATGTTTTGACATAATCTGCTCTTCATGTAGGGTTAAATATGAGCCTCTGCAAACAGGAAACGTTTCCTTCACTTTGTCTTCTTCAAAAGCAGTAACCACATATTTAAAAGAGGAAAAAGGAAACAGCTTGCAGTTTGAATAGCCATTTTATAAAATATCTGTTATTAGTTGGTGGAGATTAGCAAATGAAATAAAATTTCTTGTGAAAGTGAGTGAAAGGCAATTTTCCAACCAAGAGCAATAAACATTTGTAACATTTTATCCAACAGAAGTTACACAGCATAGAACTTCTACCTCTAAAGGCTTTGGCAGGTTTCAGAATGGGTTGGTTGGCAGTGTGTATAATGAGAAGTGCCTACACCAAGAAGCTGGGGCGGAGGGCTGTCTAGTAGCTCTCTGGGGGCTTGCGGCTCCCAGGGGAGAATAGGAGCAAGGCGGTCTAGCTTTGCTCTTGTGGGGCTCATGATCTCCTGGGGGAAAGCAAGACATGCAGAAATGGAACAATCAGCATGGCAAGGTGGTGTGTAATGAAGAGAGAAGCTGTGCAGCAGCTGTTAAAAGGCCATACACATTCAGAGTGGGCATCGACCAACCACTGCCAAAGCATGGGGTAAAGGTGCAAAGAGGATGGGCACTTAGCTGGATCTCAGGGGACAAAGAGGATTTCAACAATGGAGAGGAGAACCAGGCACTTTTGCCAACCCGTTTAAAGACAGGGGATCGAGAATGGGTCTATACCTACTTCAAGGGTCAAAGCAATGCTAAGCAGTAATTTTGTTCCTCTTAGTTGGAGGAACAAAATGGTAGAGAAAGTGGAGTGACTGAGAGCAGTCTCTGGAGCCAGAACACCTGGGTTCAAATCCCAGCTCTGCCATTCACTGTGTGACCTTAGGCTTTAGTTTTTAAAAAACTTCTCTGAGCCTTAGTTTTCTCCTCTGTAAGATGGAAATAATATTATAACTGTACTCACCTCATAAGGATATTAAGAGAAATAAATGAGTTGATACATGTAAAGCATTTGAAACCGAGCTCAAAAACTTCTAAAAGCTTATTATACACTAGCTATCATTACTGTTGAATACTTCCATTATGCCTTACAGTGCTATTTCTTGTCTTCCCAACTCAACTACAGGATCCTGGAGGGCTGTGATGGGGGTAAATGCTGCACATACCCCCAGGTGGCCAGTGCAGCTCTAAGCTCAGTGCAGCTGAGCTGACTCCCCAGCCAAGGAGGCGTTCTGTCAAAGTGACAGGAAGAACAATTACAGACTGGGCATTATGGATGTGATGGCTTACAACAAGTAACATTTTTTTCCAAAAGCATCTTCATCTTATTTTAAAAAGGTTAGTCATGGTGGGGAAAAATAATCATTTCTTCCATCTTTGGTGGTCTGAGAGCCTTTATCAGTGTGCTAGTTCTGAAGTATAAGGCAGGCAGTAGGGCCACCTCTACTGTGGAGCCTGTGGCTGGCTGTGGACCATGTTGGGAAGATTCTGGGGGAGGGTGGGTTCATCAGAAATGAATGATATGACTATTTAGTGACACCTGCCTCAGACCACGGTGTTCCAATAGTCTTCACATCATGGCACATACAGAGAAAGTCATAAATATTTGTGTAACCCCGGACAGTCAAAGCTGCTTGCAACTAGCCTGGAAGCTTTGGGCCCTTCCCAGCTGTCCCAAGGGCTGAGGGGAATCAATATCTCAGCCCACTCGTGACCATGACACAGTGGTTGGGAAGTTCTACCCAGAAAAGCACTCTACAATGGGGATGACCCACTGTGGAGTTCAGGGGCAGAAAGAAGATTGTTTCAGTTTCACCAGATAAAGTAATCGGCAGAATTATTGAGCACCTACTAATTGATCTGGTGGTTCCTTAAGCAGGGAAACTAGGAAGAATTAAGACAACATCCCTGCCTCCTATATAGAAGCGCATGGTCTAGTATTCTAACCAATAAATAGTTTTGTTCTTTTTTTTTTTAAAGATTTTATTTATTTATTTTGTTTTTGACAGAGAGAGAAAGAGAGGAGAGAGATACAGAGACAGAGAGAGAACTAAACTGGGGGAACTCCCCAGTTCAGCATATGGGTCCGCACGGGCCGGGGCTGGGATTCAATCCTCAGTCCCCGGGGCTGCAAAGTGAGCGCTTAACCCACTGAGCCATCCCGGCTTCCCTAGTTTTGTTCTTTTTTCTTCCAGGTGTTCACTAATAACCTCCTTTGCTTGATTCAATGGCACTTCCTCAGCTCTCTGCCTGAGCCCCAGGAGCACTGGGCCCTACTAACCAGCCCTCCTCGACATCCCTGTGGGGACTTCTGTGCTATCACTCTTTCTCTTTTAAGCCCTCTGGTCATAACTTCTCAGTGCCCCTCAGAGCCACCTTCTCTTACTTGTCCTTTAAATACTGGTGCTGCCTGAGGCTCCGGTTAGGAGTCTTTTCTTCTTTCCACGTTCTATCGCCAGGTGCATGCGCATTCCTTGGGCTTTAGTTACCCTGCATGTAGTGGAGACTCCTAAACCCCTCTCTCCAATCCAGGTGCTACACCTCAGAGCCGCATAACCAACTGCCTCCTGGATGCTTCTGCTTAGATGTTCCAAGACACATCTAAATGGAAGATGCTCCACACAAAATTCATTTTCAATCCCATATCCTTCCTGTGTCCCCTAGTGTTGGAGAATGACATCAGCATTCATCCACTGCATAAGCCAGAGCCCCAGGCTTTGTTAATTATAACTCTTAAGTATCTTTGGAACCCATCCATTTCTCTCAACCTTCACTCTCCCTGCCCTATTTTACTTTTTTTTTT
>PVKE010007044.1:0-36194 GCA_004027555.1 Craseonycteris thonglongyai | reverse complement strand
GCTGGGCATTCCACTGCACCACTGCTGATGTCATCTATGATGTCTTGAGGGTGGTGGCCATCAACATTGCAGCCTACTGACTGCGTAGTCCCCAAGATCTCTTTGATGGTTCCAGAGAATTCTCTAGCTAAAGATCAGTGTCACATCTGTTGGGCAGGGCAATATTGACAATCTCATCAAAAGTGGTATTTCCACTAGGCTTAACGATTTTTTGCTTCTTTCTGTCTCTTGGCCATTCTTTGAGGGCTTTGATGATTAGGGTAGAAGAAGAAGATACCACCTCAGTCTGGTCCTGTCTGTTCTGAATGGTCAGTTTCACTGTAATCCTCAGACCCTTCCAATCATCAGTTGCTTTAGCAATGTCATCACCAATCTTTTTTGGAGACAGACCCAGGGGGCCGATGTTGGGGGCCAGGGCAGACGTGGCACTGACTTCACCAGTGCACTTCAGGTATGTGACTGACCTCATTGGGGCGGTTGTGTTGGATGAACCCAGATTTGGGATGACCGAAGAAAGCTGTACCTTGGCCTCCTCCAAGTCAAAAGCCAAAGATAAAAAACTTACCATGTCACTCCTCTACTTAACATCTTTCAATGGTTCCCCATTGCCTTTTTATTAATCTCAAAATATTAATTCATTAATAGCAATCACAAATTCATTACTTGATAACAATGCTTTCCAAAACAAAAAAAGGAGTAATTAGTGAGAATAATGTCACTGTTTTCTACTTTTGCCAATCTCTCTCATTGTTTTACTTAATAGAAGATTTGTATTCTCTTATCTGCTTCTGCATTCAATTCTGTTAGATGTTACTTTGGCTTTTGAGGTACATAGAAATATGTAGCCACACACAGATATATAGTTAGGAAAAGAAAGCAGAGTGCATTCAGAGCCTTTCCAGATAACTACAGATGTTCTTTGATATTACTTAAGTCCCCACTGCCTTTAAGATACAATTTGAATTTCATACCATGGCTTGCCAGCCTCCTGCTAACCATTCTAATGGTCTTTCTCCCCACTACCCCCTCACATTCTAGACTCCTGTCTGGGAGCCTTCTCGAATTCCCCAAACCGGGGTTTGATGCTCCTCTTCTGTGTATATCTCACTGCACCTCCAAGGACAGCACTTCGTACATCACTCTTCAATTATGTGTTGGCTGGTAGGAATAGCACAGCAAGCTGTAAGCACTACCAGGACCAAGCTTCATGTGCTACCGGGCATATATAAGTGCTTAATATCGCGAATGAAGAAACGAATGGACACATTACACAGTAAAGCACAATGCTGAGTTAAGGTCTATGGAATTTTCTTCAGCAAAGATCTTGTGGTTAGTGGTAGGTTCATAATGATTGTTGGGATGGAAGGGGTGGGAGGGGCTAAAGCAAGGAGGCTCAGAGAACAAAGCACATGGCGGATACATTCTTTAAGGACAGGAGGCACCATCTCCCCTAACACAGGAGTCAGTAGGTATCAGAACCATTGCTGGGAGACTGGTTGGTGCCAGTGAAACTACAAATGGTAACTCCTCATATAAGAGGGTATTTGTAATTCACTGTACTGCTTCCAAGTGCTTTCGGGAAGCTGCAGCTTACAGTGTGAGTGTGAACATGTGAGCTTTATTCATTTACCTTCAATGTGCAGTGTGCTGTACTGGGACCAGGTTAAGAGGGCTGAGTAGTGACTGATATCCCACAGCACTGAAAGAGCTTAGCTGAGCTGATGAGACAAAGGCACAGTAGAAACTAAACAAAAGACACGGAGGCTGATGCATGTGATTAAGGACTGAGTGAGAGGCATCTTACTGAATCAGAACTAATAATAAGCTCTACAATACAGAGAAAAGAAATGTTACCAGGGGCTGCTGTCACCAGCAATAGTAGCTTCATGGCAAAACTGGAAACAAAACAATCCCCAGTACCACTGCCACTCACACAAAGTAGCAACACATTCATTCGTCACTTGGATCAAAGGGAGGGAGGGGCAGTTCTGAGGCTCAGAATAAATGCTGGAAAACAACTCTTTGGTAATGCCTTAAAAATATGAAGAGTGAGAAGCATTTAGGAGCCTGAACTTAACCACGTCACATGGAGGGCCACACCTTCACATTGGCACAGTGTTATAAAACGGTCCAATACGACATCTTTTGGGGTTACTTAGCAGTAAGCAGCCTTAGCAGGACTGAAACAAATTTTATGGCTGTTTCATCTTTTTCTTTGTGGTTTACTCTACTGACCAGTTTAGCGGGCTCAGAGACTTTATATCATGCCACTTTTCTCAACAAAACAGAAAGCGGTTTCCATAGTAGTAAGATCAGGAAATACATCAGTTTGCTCAGTTTTTCAAGCCTTTTGGCTTGGGAGGTAAAAGTTTCCGATGGCATTGCTACTCTCTGTCACATCTCTTCTTCCTCCTTCTTGCTCTGGTTGGCTAGAGTCCCAAAGGCCAATAGGTCTTGCCTATTCATTCCATTTTGGGGTTGGGTGCTGGTGTAGGGACTGAGCTTGGGTGGCAGTGGGGGTGGGGGGGTGGGTGCGGTGAGGAGGCACCTAGCAAATCTACTAGTGGTGGCTAGCTATGCAATAGCCTAGGATGCAACTCAACAGCTCGACCACCACTGCTCCCCTCAAGGAGCATTTCACCTTCTGTGAAACAACAGACATGCTCTTGAGTCTCATGTTCTGAGTGATGACTTTTCTCCTGAGAGGCCCAAGACTCCTACCACAGCTGATCTGACCTCTTCTGAGACATGGGTACAATTTTAACAATAGGCTAAATTAGTTTCAACTTTAGCTGCAAACCCGAGAGACACATGTATATTCCCTGTTTCAACTAAGTGCCTGGTAAATTCCTGTTGTGGGAGTCACAGTGGGCCAGGGGAAAAGGCTGTACACAGAACAGTAGGAGTCAAATGTGGCTTCACCATTCACCTCGGTGATTGGCTCCCTGCCCTTTGTGGGGTGAGGATGAAGCGTGGCTCTGGAAATGCTGTCCTGAGCCACACAGCGAACACTCTTGCCTGTCATTATGAAAGGCTGGCTGATGACACTCTTCTAGTGGTGACCCTTTTATCCAAGGAGTCACCATTAAAGATGTCCTCACCTTTTGGGTTTTTTTTTTTATTTTGATAGAGAATGGGCACGCTGAACCTTTTGTGAGGAGGAGATGGAGGTGAGGGGAGGTGTGAGGAAGATAATCTTATACAAGTACACCCAGCCTCTGGCTGGGGACATCTGGCATAGGGAGGTGACACCTATCTCTTATTTTAAGGCTTTCTTACTATTTTAATTTGCTTTACAAGCTCATGAACACTGGACACAAGTTATGGTAAAGACTGCACAGGATAAGAACTTTGATATGGTTTCCTTGAAATTGTGAATGAAAGAGCATTTTCAGCATGGAGATTACTGATTTGTGCATCATAGCTTTGTTTCCTCCCTTCTTTGTCTGCTAACTTTTTGGTCATTTCTTTTCCCTCCTTAACTTAGCGCTACAAAAAATTATCAAATAAAGTCAAAATTAAAATTAGTTCTGGCATTGGTTACCAGTAATGAGCTCTGATGGAAGAGGAGGTGAAACTGATTGTTAAAAATGAGATTGGGGTTTACTCAAGATTTCCCCTCTCTCTTTACATCTCCTCCCCCGCAGAGGTCATCCATTTTCACAACCTCAGCGATCATCTCTCATTCCCTCACTTGTGCTTCAGCAAGCACCGTGCCAGGGTGGATGGCGACTTTCCCGCCTAATGTGAGGTTAGCAGTGCCTGGAAGCCTGGGACTCTTCCAGACTCAGTTCTCTCCTTTGCACATCAAATCAAGCCAATTCGGAAGCGCCACTGACTCTTCTTTTTCTGCCACTGTGCAAGTCCTTGTCCTACACTGAGACCAAGCCAACAGCCTCGTGGATGACATCACTGACATTCATATTGCCCCCAATCTGTATACCACTGCAGGTGAGTCTTCATGATAAGCCGTTTCACAAAGCCACTGTCAGAACCGAAAATTTTACTGCTTCATTTCTATTCTGTCCCATTTTGTAGGCCCTCTAAAACCAGTCCCATCCTAAATTATTTACCTCCTCCTTGCATGTTCCTTTCACTCATTGTCCCTCCCATACTGTGTGTGTTCAAATTGTGCCTGACACGTAAAATAACCTTCCTGTTCCCTCTGAGAGCTGTCTCCGTGCCAGTTTGTACAGGGCCCAGCTCTGGTTTTCTATCTGTTAACTGGCTTCTTTTGATAATCCAAATCCTTCCTGCTCTTCCCTCCTTCAGCGAACCTATGCAGAACTCAGACAAGCTGCAATCTTAGAGACTATGACACTGACTCAAGGTTGCTGCATCTATAAAATGGAATACTGGACTAGATGATCCTTAAACTGATTATGAGTTTAGTTACCTCTTCCTAATCAATACACGAGGGCTGTCCAGAAAGTATCCAGTCACGTAACCGTTCTCGTTATATTGACAATGGCTGGATTTTTTCTAGACAGCTCTCATATTAAAGATTATTTTGAAGTCAAGCAGTTCTCTCTCAAAAAGCGATCTTCACTGTTCCAGTAGAAATCTTACAGGCACCTGCCAGAGCTGCTGTTGGAGGAATCCCTAGGCAGACACTGGTCTAGATAACCTCCATTTTATATGCTCCTGTTCTACTACTCATGAGAGCTACCTGCATCGATCAAGGGTCTCTAATGAGCTCTGACCTCCTTGAGCAACCACCCCTACTAGAACGGTGGCTGTAGAGAGTTTATAAGTGAGGAAGGCAGACGTGGAGAAGTGAGGGCTGTGCTGTGACCTTCCTCAGCCCAAAGCCCATGCTCTGAAGCAGACCACACCTGCACCCTCCACCTCCAGCCCCCGGAATCCAGGTTCAATATACACGCACGCATCACTAGCACTTAAAAAGATATGATTTTTAAAAATCTCAGTGTTGTTCATCTGAGCTCTTATCTTGGACAGGAGATTGTGACTCACAAGTCTGGAAATTCCTGGGCTCCTGATGCTTTATTCACAAAACCACATCTGTCACCCACAGCATCGGGCTGCAAGGTCTGAACTTGGGGTGGGTTCCATGTAATTCTAGGCTTCTCAAGATGATCAGAAGGATTTTTCCTGAGAAACTCATGGGTACCCCAGTGGTCTGTCCCGCAGTAGAACTGCTTTCTGGTTTTGAAAACCCACAGGGGTGGCTTTTTTGAGGGAGGAAAACTTATAAAATGATTATGAGGACAAGTTTTCTAATATACCCCTGTTTAAAATGATGTCTGCTTCAGGGTACCTTTTTAAATTCATTCGTAGTGTCAAAAAGTGATTAATAAAGGGTAAAAGAAAAAATATGAAAAGATGAAAAGGATGAGGATTGCTTATAAAAACACCGAGTATGTTACCATCATTTACTGAGTACGTTTTCTTAAATACCATGAGATTGTGCCATACTCTTCTTTCTCATGAAGATACCACGGTAGAATGAAAAATAGAAATGATTTTCTCGAGGTCACTTAATGAGTCAGACTTGGAAAGGGATCAGAATTTAGATCAATCCTTTCTGTTCTGAATTTTGTCAAAAAGGTCAGCATGATCAACTAACTACAAGAGCACAAAAAACATAACTGTAGTTTCTGCAAGGAGGTACAGATTGAGATAAACAGCTTACCTTTAATTTCACGTGAAAATAGAGTTCTTGCACCTAATTTTCATTTAGTTTGCAGATTTTTATCAACTAAGCACCAGTAATTTATTCCATACCTGATACTATATATTTCATACTCTTACAAGAAAAAAGTCATAAAAGAACTAGCTCTAACTGATTAGATTGCTTTGTTGACAAGGCAGCACAGCTACTTGACAAGAACAGTTTTTAAAACAAATTGTACCGAAAAGTGAAAGAGTGCAGCTAAAAAGGAAAAGTGCTGAGAAGGGTGGTACATGCTCACACTTCCTCCAGATACTATTTATTGACCCTCAACAGCTGGGTTACGTGCTTCTTCTAAGAGCACTCCTGACATTTTATTGTAATTGTCTTTTTTTACTTTCAGTTGAGAAAGAGGAAGAATCATGCTGTCTTGTTCACTGTGGCACTCCCCAGAGCCTGGCAGCCCATTAAATGTATTTTGTGGGATAGTCGTTAATAAAAATTCTGTTGGTGAGGCCAAGAGGCAAGTAATACTCTTACCCAGAGACCTAGCTAGATGAAGGAGCAATGGCAGGAACTGGTTCGATGGGATGGCAGTTGCCATCACGAAGGTCTACTAGGTGGGTCTTGTTATTTAAGCACATTGAGGGATGAGCACACATGCTCCAACATGGATGGACTTCAAAAACATGTGCTAAGTGAAAGAAGCTAGTCACAAAGAATCAGACAGCATATGGTTCCATTGATATGAAATGTTCAGAACAGGCAAATCCACATAACAGAAAATAGATCAGTGGTTACTTAGGGCTGGTTGCAGAGGGTGGAGGTGGGGTGGGAGAACTGGTGAGTGATTGCTAGTGAGTACAGTTTCATTTTTCATAATAAAAATGTTCTAATATTAATATGGTGATGGTTGTACAACTCTGTGCCTATACGAAGAATCACTGAATCGTATACTTTAAGTAGGTGAATTATATGCTTTGTGAATTCTATCTCAACAAAGCTAGTAAAATACCTTAAATATAATTGAGAACCTGACAGCACTTTTAATATTCTAAAAATATTTTACTAAATGAAAAATACTTGATTAATAATAGAAACACTCATGATTTGCAAGGCAGTTATGACTCATAACAATGCATATGTTAGATGTTACCTAACAACTGTTGCTGGGGTGGATAAAGAGAGAAACAATTTTCGCAGCCACAAAACGTTACTAAGAGAGGGTGAGAGAATAGTACAGTTAATTCAACCAAATACTGAGAAAATAACTAAAATGCATGTGTGAATAATGGTGAGCTGCTGTAGGCATCAACATCTTTACCTGCAAGTCAAACAGATGGCTCAGTGATAATCATCCAGGAAACACAGGGCAGCCCAAGGAAGTGAAGAGGTAATGAAAAAATTAGCACCAACTGACTTCACTGATTTGACAAAATTCCCGCTGGCTTCTACCAAGCATGATGCATTCATAGACTTCACCGTAATTTTACTTCTAAAGTAAATGGAGATTTTACAGAAATACCTTATGGGAAGTTATATCACCACGTTTATACTGTGGTATATACAGGCACACCTCAGAGATACTGAAGGTTTGATTCCAAAACACTGTAATAAAGCAAGTACTGCAATAAAGTGAGTTGTTATCTTTTTGCTGGTAAAGGGTCTTGCCTTTAATTTGTAAAAAACACATCTATAAAGTACAATAAAACAAGGTATGTCTATAACATCATTCATCAATCAACAGAAAAAATGATGGTCACATAAATACAGATGACCAAAAAACTCAGAGAGAATCCAGACCCGGTAAAATGTTGCTTTGAGAGTTGCCTGCTACATAATCTAGAGGAGGGGGCTGGCAAAATTTTTCTATAAAAGGTCAGATGGCAAATTTTTAGGTTTTAACGACCAAGAGGCAAAATCAAAGATATTATGTAGGTACTTACAAAACCATTGAAAATGTAAAAACCATTCTTGGCTTTGGGTTTGGCTCATGGGCCTTAGCCTACTGACCCTTGTTCTAAAAGGTTACAAATTTTTAAGAGTAATAATTATCAAGTTAGCTTCTAAATCAGGACTCTCTCTCTCAAATGTGCTGAGAGCCAAAAAAACAGATGCCCAGGGCTATCGTAATACCTAATATTTGACAGAGCTTTCTGGCATATAATTTTCTATAAATTCTTTTATCCTCATAAAATCCCATTAGATAGATTGTGTAAAGATCTCCCTGTCAACTCAGTGTTGATCCCTTAACTGCAACTTCCTTGCTCTTTTCATTTACATTCTGCTGCTTTTCTATTGTGAGCATATGGTTTCTTCCATTATGACTAGCAAAGAGAGGGAAATATGTGCTTCGAAGCTGTGGAGACTCATGAACACTGGAACTCCACTGTTCAGATGTTCATTACTATGGGAGATTTCAAAGACCGCTCTGAGGTCTGAAAGCGCAGAGGCTCTGCAAATCTTGACTGTGGCTGTTTACTATCATCTAGTGAGCAAGTTCCACCTCTTCACCATGAGTATTCTGAAAACTGTTTCTAGAAAACATCGGGAATCCTCATCATCTCCCTTCTCCAGTATCATCCTTTTCTACTGACCATGCCTATTATGGCCAAATAATCTTCCTGAAAAACAAATCTTACTCTCCTACTCAAAAGGTTTCATTGACTCACTACGTCCTGCAGGACAAAGGGAACATAACTCATAGACCCCGATGTCCTGGCCTTGGCTCTCTCTCCAGCCTCATCTCTCACTGCCTCCTCCTCAAGGAAAGCCTGAGCTTCAGCAAATACAGTCACTTGTTGTTCCCACAGCTGTCTGAGGCCCTGTGCTTTTCCCACAAGGTTCCCTACGCCTGCCATGCCTACCTCAATGCTGGCCTTTTCAGGATTCCCCTCAACTACGGGGCTTTGCTGAGTCCCTCAGGGAGAACTGGGACTCTCATTTTGCTGCATACAAACTCCAATAGAAACCTAGCACGTAGTATTGACTCATCTATCTTCCCCTAGTGGGCTGCATGCTTCTTGAAGGTCAGGGCAGTCTCACTTACCCTCTTGGGGCTGTGTACTGCAGCAAAACCAAGAGATATAAATAAATAGAGCACATGGCTTCTGTCCTCCAAGAGCTCATACACTACTTCATGAATGAATAAAATACAATCTGTGCAAAATTATGTAATGGCCCCAGAAGCAGAAACATAACCCGCAGCTGCAAGTATCAAAATGACTCTAAGATGTCACCAACCGTGGAGGCAGCAACTCAGTTAGGGAAGAGGACTGAATTTGAGAGGTAAGAGCTGTCGAGAGTAGAGATAAAGTGTATCTAACACGCTGTCCCTATATAAATTGATAGAAGAACAGGAAAACTAAGGGTGTGCAGGAAGATGAGAAATAGAAGAAACTTCAGCATTATGTAGTAAACTCAGTTTTTATCACCGAGAATCCATGAGACAATTAAAGATTTGTTTTTATTACTTTTTGAGAGAGACAGAGAGAGACAGAGAGAAGGGGGAGGGCCCAGAGCAGTCTCCATAGTTGACAGCATTAGTTTTGCACATAGTTTCACTCCACAGGTGGGCGCGGGGCTGCGCAGGGCAGGAACTGAGCTGGGAGCCTCCCGCATAGGCCCCTGCAAGAACTGAACTGGGGGCACACCCCAGCTCAGCATAGGGGTCCACATGGGCCAGGGCCGCGATTCAATTGTCGGTCTCTGGGGCTGCAAAGTGAGCGTTTAACCTGCTGAGCCATCCCAGCTTCCCCCACGAGACAATTATCCAAGAGCTTTTCAGTAGTGGTAACTACTGTGGAAGTGCCCAGAAAGATCAAATCACTGTGCCTGAGGATGAACTTAAGGACCCTGTACACGGACCCTGTCTGCATTCTGGTATCAAGCTCCACATAAAGTAAGGCATGTCTACAGCAGGCATGTCCAAACTGCGGCCCAGGATGGCTCTGAATGTGGCCCAACACAAATTCTTAAAACATTAGGAGATTTTTTGCGACTTTTCTTTTTTCTTCTTCTTTTTTTTAGCTCATCAGTTATCACTAGTGTATTTTACGTGTGGTCCAAGACAATTCTTCCAGTATGGTCCTGGGAAGCCAAAAGGTTGGGCACTACTGGTCTACAGGGTTGTCACACTGTTCATTATTCTTTAGAGCCATGGAAACTGTATATGCTACAGAGTACATAAGAAATGTTTCCAGAGGCATGCTGGGATAGCTCAGCAGGTTGGGTGCTTGCCTTGCAACTGCGAGGTCTGGGTTGGATTCCCAGCCCCCACCCATGCAAACCCATATGCTGAACTGCAGCACAATTAGTAAATGCCCATCCCAGTGGTGAAGGTTCTCGCCTCCCATGTTGGAGGCTCCCAGTTCAGTTCCCACCCTGTGTGGCCCCACATCCACCTGTGTGAAATGAAACCATGTCACAACCAACGATGGACAACTATGGAGATTGCTCTGGGCCCTTCCGCCTTCCTCTCTGTCTCTTACCTTCCCTTGAAAAAACAATAAAAATAAACCTTAAAAAAAAAATGTTTTCAGTAGTCTAACAACATGATTGACTTTAAAGAATGCAGGTGTGACCACCAAGGTGATGTCCTAGAATGAGGCCAGCGGATCAAAAGAGAAGTGGTGCTTGTTCCTGCTCCACTTCATTCCATGCATTACTTCTTAACGTGTTGCATTTCCACTGAACCGCCTTTGAAAAGTGAACCAGTTCTTGCTGAGTCTACTTGTCTTTTCCTGGCCATTATCTATTATCTCCTCTTGGCTTTTTTGTGGGGAGGAGGATGACACCTGAGTATGTTGAACACACACTCCCCACTTTACCAGAAGCATTCTACTCTTCAGGTTCCCTCGGCACTGAACCTCTTGGTTTTCTCCTCATCATCCTGGAATTCCTTATCTTCCTCTTCGCACTCTCTAAACATGGGTCTCGGGTTATCTTTAATGGTTTGCTTCATACTTATGGTAACCTCACAAAGGATACTGTATACTTTCCAGCCTTGACTGTTCACCTGGCCTCTCGGCACATTAAGCAATTCTGTATATACTTACTGTGTATATATTTAGTCATTAATTTCCCAAATATGTGAGTTCCTACTATGTGCCAGGCATTGCTCACATACTGGAGATACAAAGAAAAAAGTCTCTCCACCCACCTTAGGACACATTATTGGGGGAGACAGGGATGTAGATCAGCAGGGAGGGGAAGGAGTGGTGACTGCCATGAGAGACCCCAAGGGCTACAGGAACAGGGAGGGGATCAAATGTGACTGGGAGGCTGAAAAAGCTTCCCAGGAAAATGATATTTGAAAGGAATATTGAAGAGTGAACAGGAGTTGGGCAAGCAAAACCTGTGTGTTGGGGAAGGTGGAGGGAAGTTTGTTTTAGGCAGAGAAAAGGGCACATGTGAAGGCAGAAAGAGAGAAATGAGATTATGATAAATTGCAAATACAGTAGACTCTCAGTTAACTGGCACCCATGAGGATTGGTAGATGCCAGATAAATATAAATAGACTCCCCATTGCCCGGAACTCAAGCAACCGGCAAAACTCTCAAGCAATTAAGTTTTGCCGGTTGCTTAAGTTATGGGCAACAGAGAGTCTACTGCAGTACTTCAGCAGGGTTAGCCTGAGGGCTGCCCATGGGGCCAGAGGAGATGTGGCTAAAAAGCAGAAAGAGGTCTTGTGTAATGAGCTTTAACTTCCCTGAAAGCTCCAGAGGGCTTCTGAAGGATTTTAGTAGAAGTGAAACAATCAGATTTGTATTTTCACAGTTCTCTCTCTGGGGGCTGAACTGTGGGACAGAGTGGGGAAAGGGAGGCAGTTGTGACAAGATGTTAGGTAAGAGGCTACTGTAGAAATCATGGTGAGTGGTGATGGTGGCCTGAACTCAGGCAGTGGGACAAAGAGAGAGGGAATGAGATTTATATCAAGAAAGACTCCATGGGACTTAATTGGGGGAGGGGAACAAGAGCGCTATGGATGGGGAAGCCGGGATGGCTCAGTGCGTTGAGGGCTCACTTTGCAGCCCCGGGGACCGAGAATCAAATCCCGGCACCAGCCTGTGTGGACCCATATGCTGAGCTGAGGAGTGCCCCCAGTTCAGTTCTCACTGGGGTGAGATCCCGGCCCAGTTCCTGCCCTGTGCAACTCCAAGCCCACCTGTGAAATCAAACTATGTGGAAGAACCAATGATGTTCAACTATGGAGACTGCTCTGGGCCCTCCCCCTTCTCTCTGTCTCTGTATCTCTCTATCAAAAATAAATAAATAAATAAAAGAAAAAGAGCACTATGGATGTATAAGAGGGAAAAGTCTACGGTGAAGCCAAGATTTTCTGGTTTGGGCTTTTGGGTAGATAATGGTGATTTTTCATCAGGGTAAGAGTGAGAAAAATTTAGCAAAGCAATGGTGAATTTCGAGTGCCTGTGGGACATTCAAGTGGCGGTGTCCAGTGGGCAGCAGGATGTTTAGGTCCATAGGTCTAGTCCATAGGTTCAAATCTGGGAGCCATGAGCTTGTTACCACAGTAGAGAGTGATGGGCTGGGGGTCAGTGCCTGGGGGTGTACGGGGTGAAAAGCTCAGCTGCTGAGGAAGGCGCGGACCTTGGGAAACAACCCAGTTAAGGAGTGAACCGAAGAGCTTGATACAGATTAGGCATTCACAGAGCTGGGAGCTAGATTTTAAAAACCGCCTCCTATTTGTCTCTTTCTCTGTGTTCTCTTTTCTCCCATCCATCTCACAAACTGCCATAAGATGAATCTGAGATAAATGTCCTACCTTTATTACTAACGAAACCACTCCTCATGCCCCCTGCGTCAAAGCCCAAATCAGTTGTCAGGTTTAAAAACACGTCCCTCTGTTATAGCTGCAGTGTTGTTTTACAGTTCTAAGTATCCTACCACACTGTTCAGTCAAGCAGGTCTCCTTGAGTTCTTTCCTTCCCTTTCCTTTCTCGTCTCCAAGCCTCCTCTGAGATGAACTGCCTCATTCTCTCCACCTGTCCTAATCCTACCCGTCGTCTTAGTCCCTGAACCCCCTCCCAGGGTCTCAGTCCACACTGATGGGACTCCTCTCGGATATCTTCCTGCTCTGGGGACTCAGGCCAGTGTCTCAGCATTCTAGGATATTTATCTAATTCAAGTATATCTGACCCAGCTGCATGAAGTTGATATAAACTCGCTAAGGGAAAGGAAATGTTTTTCATTTCTTTCATGCCCTCAGACTACCCACCAGTCTTGGTCAGAGTCTCAAGTATTGGCTGGCAGGCTGACTGTGACCCCACAACCAAGTGAGGCCTACAGGAAGGTGGGCGACAGTGAGCACTGAGCAGCTTCCAGGCCACCGGTGACATGAAACACGACACAGAGCAGGTGAAAGAAACAGAAAGAAACACACTGATGTGAGACTGGGGTGTTGTTTTGGAATGCTCGAAGTTAAAAGCCACAGACAGATCCACCGAATGTATATAGTAGTTAGTAACTGAAAGGCCTTTCTGACCAAATAAACTCTGGGTTCTACGAAAAACATCTGAAAACCAACAGTTTTTAAACAAATAGACTTATTTTAAATGCAGTAACAGAATTTGAGGTTAGCTACAATAAAAGATACAGGAACATTAAAAAGAACAAAAAGGTAATTTAAAAACATACAAAAGATGGAAGCACAAATTCTAACTTTGAGTTAAACAGTTAATGTGACTGGACATTAAACGTGGCACTGAGTTTTCTATCAGCCGAATCAAAAAAGAAACAAGAAAAATCACCACGGAGCACTCTGTACTGGAGGCAGAATGACGAAGGACTGGGCAGAGCCCTTGAACCCACTTAGGCCCATTCCTGCTCGCCCATGTGGGTCCCTGGGCAAGCCAGCACCCCCAGCCTTTCGGGACATGAAGGAAATAGCTGTCATCTCTCGAGGCTGATGCTGGGAATAAATGAGGAGCGGTCTGAGTAGCTGAGGACTAAGGAAGTAGTGTGCTCCTCCCTCTCCAGCAGACCAGTCAATGTTAAGTCTCTGGTAAGAGTCCTGGGGGGAGGATTCTGAACCCCAGACCTACTGGGGGCAAGACCAACCTCGGAAAGTGGAGGAGCCTGTCAGGCAACAGGTAGAGCCACAGACCAAAGGACAGTACAGCTGCCCAGCTGGCACCCAGAGGGGCAGGGGTTTGGGTCTGTTCCATTCACTGATGTCTGGCTGTGTAACCTGGTAGGTCCTATGAGGATGGTATTCTAAGCATCCGTGGCGGGGAAGACACTGTGTGGAGTCTGCAGTGAGCCACAGGTCAACCATGATCTAGATTGCTAGGGTTCTGGAGCAAGGGTGTGCACACACAACAAAGGATATTATACTTCTGAAAAACTGCTTCTGAACCCTGGACAGGAAGTGCCTGACCACGGGCATAATGTGAGCACGTGGTCAGATGTGTGAGACCTGCCAGGTTCTAAGGTCAGGTGGGGCCAAAGAACTCTATCATTGGATAGAAGCGGTGGATGTAGCGGGGCTGGAGGGTGCAGGTGAGCTGCGGAAGTGGGTGTGTCAGACCACCACGGTAACCACCTCTTTCTCAGCTCACACTTCTTAACATATGGGGGTGGGATCCTTATGACCCAGTGACAGAGGAAGAAAATGGCCAAATTTGGTTCATAGATGGGTTGGTTCAGGACACAAGTGAAAGGCTGTGGCTACACTACAGCTCCACTCAAAGGTGACCTTGAAAGACAGTGACAGCAAGAAATCCTCCCTTGGGCAGAATCTGGGCAGTGCATTTGGTTATCTACTTTGTGTGGAAAGAGAAGTAGCCTGAGGTAATAACATATCTGAATTCACTGGACCTGATAAATGACTTGGTCGGTTGGTCAGGGGACTGGAAGGCAGGGGGTAAGGACACCTGAGGAAGCGGCATGAAGTGTGACATGTACGTTTTTGCTGGTTAATGTCTGCCATGAACATCTACCACAGAAGAGGGAGACAGAAGGACTCAGACGATTGACATCAGCCAGCCTCTATCACCAGCAACCCCAGTGTCGGCACAGGAACAGACGCCATGGTGGCAGGGATGGAGGTTGTACACAGGTTCCACTCTAAGGTGAACCGAGCTACCGACAGCAAAGGGGACCAATGCTGAACCCCGAACACCTCCACCCCTCAAGGAGAACCACAGTAACTTAGTGCCAGGCAGACTCTACTGGGCCCTTTTATTCCAGGTAAGCCTGACATGTATCCCCCCCCAAATTCATAGGTTGAAGTCCCTAACCCCCAATGTGATTGTATTTGGAAAAAGAATTTTAAAGAGATAATTACAGTTAGATGGGTTCATAAACGTGGGGCCCTAATCCAATAGGACTGGTCGCCTTATGAGAGAAACCAGGAGCACCCACACACCAAGAAAGGGCCATGTGAGGACACAGCAAGAAGGTGGTCATCTCGCGAGCCAAGCAGAAACCTCTCTAGAAACCAACCTTGCCAGCACCTTAATCTTGAACTTCTAGTCTCCAGAACACTGGGGAAAATAATTTCTGTTGTTTAAACCACCCAGTCTGTTATGGCAACTTGAGTTGACAAATACAGGCAGCAATTTATTTTAGCTGGAATTGATACATGTTCTGGCTATCGGTCTGTACACCTTTTCTATAACCCAGCACTGCTATGTGTGGGTTTACAGAATGCTTGATGTACTGACCAGGGTTCTAAGTCGTATCACATCAGACCACAAGGCCCACTTATAGCAAAGTGGGCACAGCAGAGGCAAGACAGTGGAATTACGACTCAGGAGCTGCCATCTTGCCAGGCCAACGACAGTTAGTTGAGGGTGTAAGTGAAATACCAACTGGAGATGACACCTTGCAAAGGATGACACCCCAGGCTCTAACATGCAGCATCGCCCCTAAATTGACAACCGTTATATGGGTGCTGTGTCCCCAGTAGGAAGAACACAGAGATCTTGGAAATAAGGGGGTGAAAGAAGTGACCCTGGTTACTCTCCCTCCCAGTGACCCATTTGGGGACTCTAGGCTTCTTGTCCCTGAAACTCTGGATTCCATGTGTTTACAGAGCTTGGTTCACAGGAGAGGAACAAGCTGATCAGGAGACAAAACAAAAATGCTGTTATATTTTAAGTTATACCTATTAACCAATCATTTTGGGCTCTTGTGCCAAAAACCAGCAGGCAAGGAAAGGTGTCATTACCTTGACAGGAGTAATTAATCTGATCATCAGGAAAAGGTATGGATAGGGGCACAAAGCGGTGGAGGTGGTGGGGCTATGTGTGCCCAGGTAATCTACTAGGGCATCTCCTGGTACTCCATGTCGAATTTTTACAGTACATGGAAAAATGGGCAGGTGCAGCAGATCCACCTGAGGAGAGCACGGTGACCAGAAACTGAGACTACACAGGGCTGAGGATATGCATCAGTTCACAGAGTCAACCTTCTGGCCAAGAGTGAGGGGAGCCTCGAATAACATCCGAGGAGGGAGATGATGATCAGTGCAATCTTGAGGCCAGCCTCAGCAGAAAGGGATGTAGTTTGTCCTACTAGGCTCCCCTTAAAAGTTTCTCCCAGGAAAAGGGTACCACTGGAACTCTGGCAGAGCTGCTCCAAGAACTTCTATACACGAAGATCCAGAGGACAAGGTCTGGAAGCATTGGTCTGGCGGCTGCATGCCCCACTCCCCTCAGAACTCAATTTTTCTGCTACCAGGGGTGTTCGCACCTAATAGTTCTCCAGGAACATGTCCCCAGTGGATAGTGTGCATCTGAGAAAGGCCACTCAGCACAAGATCTGCAATCTGCACCCAGTGACTAGATGGTGGAATTTAGTGTTAGCTCCTTGTCTGAATTTGGGACAGCTTGTGAGGGCTCTGCCAACTCAACAGCTCTCCTAAGATGAGCACAGGCCTTTTTCTGTAACTGTTGTTCAAAGGCCACCTCTGTCCTTCCCCCAAAGATGATGATCCTCACAGCATTCTTGATAAACTTCACGTATAAAAATTTGCCTGGGAATGCCAACCTGAGAAATATAATTTCTCTGCCTTGCTAATCAGTACAAGATCCATAGCTATCTGATGGAGAATCTCTTCCCAGGTATTCCAAAAGTAGCTCAGTTATTTTCCCCAAACCTGCTCTTCTGATGTAGGTGAAGTGCTGCTGTCATAGATCTATCCTGTATCTAATGCGGAAACCTTAGAATCATACACTACTTCTTTACCTCATGGCTGTTTATTCTACCTAGAAAACAGTTATGCTCACCATTACTCAACTTTTTGGACATAATCATTCCGAGTTTTCATACTTTCATTCTTCCCTCTATTTCCTTGAAGGATCTAACTCTTCCTCCTGCTAAATACAGGGCTTTGTCTATAGCCAATGTTCATCTTGGATGTAATTTTCTTACAGAACTCTTCTAGCACCTTCCTTTCATCTCTCAACCCTACAAAGATGACTCCATGATCTACACTTCCAGCTTTGACTTCTCTAAGAGAGTTGTTTGTCCTTGATATTTAACTTTGTCATGGGTATCTTATATTGTATGTTTCAAAACAACCTTCTCTCTCACCTGTAGACTCAGCCCATTGATAAGGGGCCCCCTTCTTTCCACCCCTGGCATAAACTCTGTGACCCACATATCCGATGGATACCTGAGATGTCACACTTGATTTCACTTCTCCAGACCACTGTATGGTCTGCAGACCTACTTCTCACACGCAGTGCAGGCAGGAGATAGGTAGATGGCAAGTGAGAATAGTACCCTCTCTTGTACCCTAGAGGGTAAAAAAGATGGAAACAAGAAATGAAGAGCTCAGTGTGAGGGACCCTACAAGTGTCAAAGAAACATCAGGTATGAGGTAGCCTGACATATAGGAACCCTTGAAAGACAAGTGTGGTATCAGAATGTTTGGATATAGCAGTTTATTGTAGACAAGTGCTCAATATTTCCTAATGACTGATGACAAAGCTAAGAAAACATAGCATTTGTTTGATTTATTCATTGGTTGTTCCCTTGAAAATTATTCTTACCTTCATATTCTCTCTGTTTCAACTGAAGAAAATCAAGAAGTTTTACATTTTAAGAATCATGATAATAAGCATTTTAACAGGAAGACACTGTGGCTTTTACAAGATTATAAAAACAGATAAATATCTCGTCTTGTTAACTAGGTTGGTGTTTCTCTAAGAAATAATGCTTATCTAATACAAGTGGAATAAGAATGTCCAGTTTGACCAGTCTTTCAGCTGCAATTAAACATTTTTTTTTACCTTAAAAATAAAACAAAACTAAGAATAGCCACTAACAGTGACCTATATTCTATTTGGAAACATGACAAATAGCCACAGGGATAAAATGTAGTCTCTACCACACATAGAGCCACAGAGGGAAAGTTTACTTAGGCCCCTGAGTATTTTTGAATTATTATTATTATCATGATCATTATTATTTACCTGCTGCTGTCTTTGTCGCCTTGCTTGTGCAAACTGAGAAAGCATTAGCTGCCGATCAAGCAGCTCCATTCTTTGCTGTCGCTGGATGTCTACTGTGGCCCCCATTCCGATTCTGGCTTCAGTGGTGGGTTCTGAAGAGGAGAAGAGGGGCTCAAGAGTCCAGGAAAAGAACTTAGCCATCCAGCCAGGGACGCAGAGCACCTGGGGAATCTGTAACATTTTGCTGTGGTAGCAGACACCGGAAATCTAAAAGAAGAAAGTCCAATGGGATTGTTTAAATGTAATACAAATTTAAAGAATTCATTTAACATAGATGTCAACAACCACAAAATACTTCAGGTGGTCTATTTCTTCATTCTAGCAGTGCTAGGTGAACATCAAAACTCCTACCAAGTTGCAGAATGCTAAGCAATACATATCAACAACAACAAAAAATTTAACTTTCTCGGTAAACAAATTTGTTTCTATTAAGTTAGGAGAGATAGCAAAATCCTAGTCATTTAATACTCAAAGTTGTGGTAAAATGTTTTAAAAACAATGTTTATATTTTTTAAAAAGCCATAAAAGATCTGATTATCAAAATACTTTCACATTAAGTCTGTGGTTACTCTTACTGGCATACGGCCATCAGAGAGCGATATTGGTAGAAAACAACTTTGATGTTCAATGATGTGACCCAGTCATATCATAAATTTATCAGAAAATGAAGACAATCTAAATTTTATATGGTGTTTTAACAAAAATTTCAAGCATTAATTTTTCTAGATTTTAAAATGTTCATCAGTAATAACTAACAAGTCTGTTTACAAATAAGCCTACTTTTCATCTTTACTGTAATTTATGCGACAAGAGAAGTCTAAAGATGGTTTATAGTTTTTGTGCTAAAAATGAGTATAACTATTTTGTAAAAAAAAATCTTTAATTTTGTGAATTTGATTCTCAGAATAAAAAAGTCATTCACACCAAATTAGAGCGTATTTGACAACTTTCTAACAGGAGAAAAGTACACTTCAATGGTTAATAAAATTAATTAGGCAAGAATTTACTGAGCATCTGCCATATACCAGGCACTATTCTAGTGCTGTGCACTTAGTACACAGCAGACGACAAAATCAACAAGGTCCTACTCCTATAGAGGCGATACCTGTCAACATGGAGAACAGACAGTAAACAAGCAAACACACAAGCCAACCCCGGCAAGTGCTACGAAGGAGATACAGTGAAGTGACTTACAGCGGGGACCTTCCCTAGGTCAGGTGGTCGGGGAAGCTTCAGAGCAAGTGACAAGAGTGAAGACCTTAAGGACAATGGGGTGCCAGTGATGTGAGGACTGGAGGAAGAATATTCAGACAGAGAAAACTAAATGCAATGCAGGAATGAGCTTAGGCGTATCTATGAGAAATCTGAGGGGAGATATCAAGTAGGTAATTGGATACAGAAACCTGGAACTCTGGGAGAAAGTGAGCAGAGATGAAGATGTGAGAGTCACTGGCATTAGATGGCATGGGAGGCAATGGGGCTAGAGGAAATGACATGAGGTGGGGACATCTGGCAGAAGAGAAGAGGACTTAGCATTGAATCCAGGGTATGCCAGTAATTTGGGGATGGACAGAGTAGGAGAAGCCAGTAAAGAAACCTGAGAAGGGGCTGCCAGTGAACAGAAGGAAAACTGGGAGAGTTTATTATCAGTGAAGGTAGGAGAAGCGTGTTGTGAGATGGGAATCCTAGTCATTGATGTTTATGCAGCTCAGAGTTCGAGTGAGACAGAGAGGAAAACGGCCATTGCATCTGGCCATATGGAGGCTCATGCTTACTGGAACAGTGGTGCAAGCAAAGACGGATGGAGAAGGAAGGCTAACGGGTGAATGGTAGAAGATTTCTGAATTCAAAAAACTTCCACGCCACTTATCTCAAGAATGGCACAACAAAGTCACTGAAAACAGAAACAAACTCCACATGCGATGAGACCAGAAAGGATCTGAAATCCTGAACCACACTGCGTAATCAGAAATGACTTATGGAAGAAAGGCAAATCCAAACGCCAGGAGGAAGACAGGAGCTGGGACAGGCTCAGCTCTGATGGTGCCAGGCAGGAGTGAAGGGAGGAGGCTTAACTCCGTAAGAGGCAACCCCAGCCACCCCCGCTGGTTAGTACAGCCCATGCCTACCCTGTCAGTCTCCAGCAAGAAGAGAAACGCTCTGCAGGGCTCTGAAGCCAGGAGAGCGGCCCAGAGGGGAGGCCTGGGGCTCGGCACAGACAGACTCCACAGTGACAGACAGGCCCTCAGTGTATGTCCCACAGAGCTTCCACAAGACGTGTGTGTGTGTGTGTGTGTGTGTGTTACATTTCAGGGGAGAATAGCTGCGTATTCCAGAATTAATAAAGAGTACAAATCCTCAGATTGAAAATGCAAGAGTCCCAAGAAAGAGTAAGATGAAACTTGTATCTAGATCCATTGTAGTGAAACAAAGAATGAAATTTAAAATTTACTGAAGATAAAAGTCAGACTGCCTTAGAAAGGTAAAACAATTAGATATCAGCAGATAACAGCAACGACTATAAGGTACTCAGGAATAAAACTAAAAAAATATGTAAGGCCTTTATAATGCAAACTATAAAACTATATAAGGGAAATAAAGCAAAACCAAAAATGACCCTAGTAATAAATATAGACACCACCACATCCATGAATGGGACGATACAAAATTGTTAAGATACTAATTTTCACCAAATTAATATATAAATTCAATACAATTAAAAATAAATTCTTTACAGGTTTTTTGTTTGTTTGTTTTGTTGGAACTTAAATGCCAATCCTAAAATTCACATGGAATATTTAAAGTTTAAATTTTAAAAACATAATGTTGGGAGAAAGAAGCCAGATACAAAGACTGCATACACTATGATTCCACCTCTGTAAATGGATCAATCTGAACTACACACCGAGTGGGAAAACCTAACGTAAGACATGAAGGTGCCGACCGCGTGACCCAGGCCAGCAGTCATAGGAGGGGTGGGCTTTGGAAGCTGGCAGTGCTCTGATTTGTGTGGGGTTAGACAGGTACCTTCACTTTATCGTGATTTGTTCAGCCTCATGACATTTATCATTTGTGTGCATTTGGTATGTGCTACATATTACAATAAACATATTTCAAAATAAAGAATAAAGGGTTCAGAGTAGCCAAGGTAATTTGTAGTTGTAATTTTTTTTTTTGAACTGAACTGGGAGCCTCACCGCATTCGGGAAGCACACCCCAGTTCAGCATGTGGGTCTGCCTGGGCCAGAGCTGGGATTCGATCCTCGGTCCTCGGGGCTTCAAAGCGAGCGCTTAACCCGTTGAGCCATCCCGGCTTTCCCATATTATTATTATTATTTATTTTTTTCTTTATTCCTCCTTTCCTACTTTTCTTGTGTTGAACAAATACTTTGTGGTATTTTATTTCAATTTATTTATTTATTTTTTTAAAATCACACCATGGCATTTTTTCCCTTGTGCTTATTCTGGAGATTATAAAATGCATCTTTAATTTATCACAGCTTGCTTACTTAATACTGAATTATTTCAAGTAAAATATAGGAAGCTTGAAAGAGTATAATTCCACTAATGTCACCCTCATCCACTGTGACAGTATTTAATCCTGTATATTATACCCATATATCTAATAAACCCATCTTTGCATAAAAGACATATGCAATCATATGTCTTTTATGAAACAACTATGCACCTTCATTATTTTTTCCTAATATCTTTAAAAGGCTATTAGGAAAATATCCCCCCAAAGTAATGAAAATAATGAAAACGCATAGTTGTTGCCTATACTTAAGGAGTTCACAATTTAGGAGTTCTTAACAGTCTTTGGGGAACTGGTCATAGATGCCTTCAAGTAACTGATTTTCACCTTCTTGCCTGCATCTATTCCTGCTTGCACCATGATGTCTACACTTACAGAATTGTGTGCTTAGAAAGACCGTCCTATGAAGAATTAAGGTACCCTATCCATTAATAACTAAACACAAGACTATAAATTCTAGCAGGGATAAATTGGGTGTTTGTGCTTATTTGCTTAAATTTCAATCCTAAGGGCTTCTTTCTATTTGAATGTGCACTATGGAAGGGGAAGAATTTTGGATGGTTTTGATCACTGGCTTTTGCACCTAGAACAGTGCCAGGAACATGTTAACGACCCTATAATTATATTTGCTAGGGGAATGGTGAATGAATGAAAGCTCTACAAAAATAAATACTTAGATTCTTCTAAAAGAAATTAGAAAGTTGCCAGTAGACATGTTTTGGGGGTCCTACATTTATACTTTCCCACATGACTTCAAAGTATCAAAGGGCTATTGTAAAATGTTTCAGGTACTCACAAAGGATTGAAATATAAACAGCTTAAAGAGTTTAGTTTTCTATTTATGTCTGATAATCACATCACCCTAGTCTATGAGAAGATGGGATAAGAATAATTACTAAATTTTACCTAAGTTATACCTCATTACTACCAAAAGCTCCGGACATTATCACTTACTATTATATTGCCTTACATCTACAGATTACTTCTGGCTTTAAGTTCCATTATCTCATAAACCTTTCTCATAGTGGGAGTTCTGAATGAGAGTTTTCTTGTAACCCAAAGAGTCTGTGAAAAGAGAGACTTTAAAAATAGATCATTTGCTCAGATTTGCTTGTCATGCTGAGAGAAACCCTAATGCAGGGGTGTGGCAGGCCGTCAGTGCCGGGAAGCCCACAAGAGCCCCAGTGACAAGGGAAGAAACAGTAGTGGTGGTTCTGGTCAGGCCAGGAGTCAGGTCCAGGATAGTGAAAGACAGTGAAAGGAACATGATTTCTAGCACTGGAATCAGAGCATTCAAGCAGCAGGGATTGGGAATCCCTGCTAGGAAAATGGCCAGAGGTCAGGCAACCAGAACCAGAGAGCATCTGGCTACATCCAGTTGAAAATCTAGGTCTAGGAGCCAGGCCACAGCTCTGGTTAGAGCAGGAGCTCCCCATAATCCAACCGTAGACACCATTACCTTATAAATCTAACTGAGTGTGTAAAACAATAGGAAATTGTTTCCTTTTAAGCCATTAATAGACATGGACATCAAGTACACACTTGTTCCAGTTTTTCAGGTTATTAGTCCTTTAGGAAAGGGAATTATGAAATACCATTCATCAAGCAGATAAAGAATTTAATTTGTTGGTTAGAAAACATGTGAAACACTCCTTCCTGACTATAGAGAGTAACCTCAACTGTCCTTTGGTCTTGTTTAGTATTAGCATGAAACCACAGCAAGCAAAGGTGAGAAACTGTGACCTCACAATGACACAGGTGTTTGTTGATCTCTTTCTCCAGCCAACTGTGGCTGAACAAAACTAACACAGCAAATTGCAGTGGCAGGGGGTTCTGATATCCAAGTAACCCATTATCTCCTGGTGTCTTAGGACAAACGCAAGGGGCTACTTTCCCAGGGGGAATGTATTGCCTTTACAAGAACATGGATGAGCCAAGGGAACAAATGTCCCATTGTACCTAAACCCCTTCATATAGACTTCATTTACACTCAAGTCTTAGGGAATCCAGACCCAAAGAGGCTTCCTTTATTTATTCAATTATTTACTGAATATCTATTATGTGCCAGGATGTGTTATAAACACTGGGATAGAGCAGGAGCAAAACAGACAATTTCTGCTCCTATGGACCTCACGTTTTCCTATTTCCTCTATTGGAAATCCTCAAGAAAGAAGGAAGGAACTTTTGAAATTACTTCTTATATGAGTATGTATGCAAATTGGAAATGTCCAAAGTTATTTCTGCCCTTTATGATTAATTATGAAAGACAGACAGAATCATATGGCTTTAGTACTTATTGAGTCTTGCTATCTTGTTCTCTGTCAACTTCAAAAGTGATTCAGATGAACTCCCAATAGCTCTTACCTCTTTATAATTTTGAAGGATCCAATTAAAATACTGGATATCCTTCTGGTTCTTAGGAATTTGAGTTGGAATAGGCACAGAATTATACCGCTCACAGACTATTTGTTTCTAACAAACTGTCTTAGAAACCTCCTTAAACTTTTCTTTTAGGAAACCATGCATCAAGATTAGGTCAACTGCACAAATAACACTGGCTTAAATACAACAGAAGTTTACTTCTCCCTCATGTTAAAAAAAACCCCAACCATCTTAAGTGCATTCTAGGAAGTATGGGGAAGAAAATAAAGAAGGACAACAGAATACAAGACTACTTTAAGAAGACTTCCCAGCAGTCCTACCAGTATGTATCTTACGGCTTACTGGCCAGGATGCAGGAATTTAATGTGATGGCTGAATCTAGATACAAAGAAAACTGGAAAATGGGATCCTTTAGTTGGAGGCATTGCTGTTGCAAATAGATGAAAGTTCTGTTTCCAAGGAAAAAACACACCAGGAGACAACTAGAGTCTCTAGCACATGAAAAAAGCTTTAATTCAGTGCTTAAATGTAAATACCTTTTAATGTACCTTTTAACAAGAAAAGCACATCCCTTTAAAATTATATTCACTTTCCTAAACTGAGTCAACAAGCTAGAAACTAAGGAGAAAAGAGGTTTATATTGACACTTATTTCTTACATTAGACTAAAAATAAACTAAAAATAAATGTGAAGACCTAAAATGACTTATGCATTTATAGATATAGATTCAATGGTGAAAAACTCAATGCTTTCTAGGACAAGGAATAAGGCACAGATATCCATTCACCACTTTTATTTAACATTGTACCAGAGGTCTTAGCTAGTGCAATAAAAGCCACAGATTAAAAAAGTAAAACATATTAGCAAAACATATTTCCTGATGACGTGATCATGCATATAGAAAATCCTAAGGAATCCACAGGAAAGTTACCAGAAATAAAAATCAAATTTAGCAAATTTCAGGACACAATAGCAATACATAGAAATCAATTGTGTTGCTATATACTAGCAACAAATAATTGGAACAACAAATATAAAACCACAAAAACACTTACGAATACATTTAATAAAAAATTGCAAAGGGGAATTAAAGAATTGCTAAATAAATGTTGATATATACCATGTTTATGGATTGGAAAACTCACTACTGTTAAAAATGTTTATATTATTTATCTATTACTGAATAACATATTATCCAAAACTCAGTGGTTTAAACAGTAAGCATTTATTGTGCATATACATAGTGTATGGGGGTCAGGAATCTAGGGGCAGCTTAGCTGGGTGGTTGTGCCTCCAAGTACCTCATGAGGCTGTAGTCAAGATGCCAGCCTATCTGCAACCCGAAGGCTTGATTGGAGCTGAAGGATCAGCTTCCAAGGTGGCTCAAAAACACATCTGGCAAGTTAGTGCTGACTATTGGCAGAAGGCCATATAGTTCTTTGCCTTGTGGACCTCTCCAGAGGACTGCTTTCAGTGTCCTCATGACAGTGACCTCAGAGGGAGCAAGATGGAAGCAGCTGTGTTATTTTAAGACTTGCCATTTGGAGTCATACTCCATCATTTCTGCCACAGTCTATTCATTATAAGTGAACTGTTAAGTATAACTCATCCTCTAGGAGAGGGGAATTAAGCTCCATCTCTTGAATAAAACAATTTGGGCATATTTTAAAATCATGACAATTGGGAATGCTGGGATAGTTGAGCACTTGCCTTGTAATCACAAGGTCCGGGGTTGGATTCCCAGCCCTGGCCTGTACAACCCCATATACTGAACTGCGACACAATTGGTAACTGCTGGTATGGCTTGGAGGCGAAGGTGCTTGCCTCCCACATGGGAGGCCCCTAGTTTGGGTCCTGCCCTGCGTAGCCTCACATCCACTTGTGTAGAATGAAACCATGTTACAACTAATGATGTACAACTATGGAGACTGCTCGGGGCCCTCCCCACATCTCTCTTTCTCTCTCTCTCTTTCTCTCAAAAATAAATAAAACATAACAAAACATTCATCACAATGGAAATCCTCCCCCAACCGATATATAGTTTCAATGCAATCCCAAGCAAAAATCTTAATATATTTCTCTTTTCTGAAGAAATTACAAGCTGATTTTAAAAAGCATATGGAAAGTCAATGTTCCTAAAATAGCTAAACTAGTTTTGAAAAAGAGATGCAAAGTTGGAAGACTTATATACCTGATTTCAAGACTTACCATAAAGCAAAAGTACTCAAGATAGTATGATATTGGTATAAGAATAAACATATAAATCACTGGGTCAGAAAAGAAAGTCAACAAATAGACCCACACTGGTCAACTAATTTTCAAGGTACTACAAAGGAGAAAAGGGTCTTTTTTCAACAAATGGTGATAGGACATCTGGATTCTGTATGAAAAACAAAAATAAAAACAAAAAACCTCAACCCTTACTTCACAAGAAGTACACTCAAATTGAATCTTAGACCCAAATGTAATTACAAAATCGATTAAGTTCTAGAAGAAACTATAAGATAAGAATCTCTGTGACAATGAATTAGCAAAAATTTCTTAAATAAGACAGAAAAAACCTATTTAAAAAACTGAAACATGAATTAATCAAGATTAAAAACTTTGCTCATTAAAAGACATAGTTAAGTACACAAAGAGGCACACCATACACTGGGGTAAAATTTTTACAAAATATATCCAATAAAGTGCTTACTCATATATCCAGAACATAAAAAAAATCTTTTAACTCAATTAGACAAATAAAACCCACTGAAAAAGTAGGTAAAAGATTTGAACAGGCACCTCAAAACAGAAGATATACAAATGATTAGTAGGCACATAAAAATACCCTTAATATCACTAGTCACTAGAGAAATGCAAATTAAAAGCACAAGATACCATTACACACCAACAAGAATGGCTAAAGTTAAAACAACTGACAATGCCAAGTGTTGACAAGGATGTGGAGCAACTGGAACACTCATGCATTCATGGTGAAAATGCAAAATGGTACAACCACTTTGTAAAATAATATGGTAGTACCTTATCATGTTAAACATACATTTATTACATAACCCAGCAATTCTACCTCTAGGCATTTACCTAAGAGAAGTTAAAGCATATGTCCACACAAAAAGTGTACATATATGTTCATAGCAGCCTTATTCATCATTATTCAAACCTAGAAGTAATCCAAATGTTCATCATCTGCTGAATGTATAAACAAATAGTGGTATAACCACATCACAGACTGATATATACAATAACAAGAGATGAAATATTATAAAACATAGATTGATCACAGAAACATTAAGAAAAAGAAGTAAAACACAAGACTTCATACTATATGATTTCAATTACTAGTATATGAAATTCTAGAAAAGGCAAAACTATAATGACCTAGGAAGATAAGGAGTTACCTGGGATGGCAGTTGGGTGCGAGAACAGAGAGCAAAAGGAATGAAAACAATGTTCAGGGTGAGGAAACTGATTTCAATCCTGACTGTGGTGGTAGCTACACAACTGTATATAATGATCAAAATTCACCAAACTGTACACTTACAATTGGTAAATTTTACTGTATGTAAATAACATTTTCATAATCAGAAAAAAAAATTTTTTCATAAAAAAACAAATGTGAAGATCAGATCGAGAAAGACCTAGACCAGGGGTGGCGGACCTTTTGGCGATTGAGTGCCAAAGTTTATGAAATAAGAGTATACTCGCTCGATTCGCGTGCCAACCCATCGAGTGAGATAGAGGTATCGATTATTTTTATGTCTATAAGAGCATAAACAATAATTTTTTAAATGGTATTCACAGCTCTGCGTGCCAAAATAATTGCTCTGTGTGCCACTTTGGGCACGCGTGCCATAGGTTCGCCACCCCCGACCTAGACACTTGTATATATATAAATCTTCTTTTAAATTTAACAAAAGATTAGGATTTTAGCAGACTAAAAACAATCTTCAGCAACAAAAAAACTTGATACCCTGAAAATGTTCCTAGCTAACGTAAACTAACATGAGAGTACTTTTTGATAAGCTATGCTGTTGTCTACAAATACGAAAATATTAAAAATAACATGCACTGATTTTTACCATAGTCCTTTCCAAGAAGTTATCATCAAGATAAAGAGAAATCTCAACATAATTAGCCCCAAAGAGAAAGAAATATTGGTCACTTCTGTTTTTTTAAAAAAAATTAAGTTTAAAGAGATAACCAAATTTGATTAAAGACTTTCTATCTCTTGTCAGGAAAATAATGCAAACACCTTGTGGGAAAATGCTCTGTGTTGCAACTGACATGGTAATCTACCTGGAATGATCCAAAATTAAAAGGTATGGCTATTTTAATTTCATAACCTCTTCCTATTGCCATTTCTTTTCCCTTTGACCAGCAGTACTACTGAATCAATTAAATATACAAGGGCTGTCCAGAAAAATCCAGCCATAAATGCCTCTATTTTTCATATTACATGGCTGGATACTTTCCAAATAGCCTTTGTATTTCAAATTACCCTTTAAACTTTCTTTTTTTTTTTTAAAGATTTATTTATTTTTTTATTGTTTTTGATAGAGAGAGATACAGAGACAGAGATAGAGAGAAGGGGGAGGGCCCAGAACAGTCTCCATAGTTGCACATCATCGGTTTTTCCACATAGTTTCAATCCACAGGTGGGAGTGGGGCTGCACAGGGCAGGAACTGGGCTGGGGTCTCACCCTGGTGAGAACCGAACTGGGGGCACTCCCCAGTTCAGCACATGGGTCCACACGGGCCGGGGCTGGGATTCGATCCTCGGTCCCCGGGGCTGCAAAGTGAGCGCCTAACCCACTGAGCCATCCCGGCTTCCCTTAAACTTTCTGAAAGCCATTCTTTACTTCATTTTCTTAGACATGACAATGCCAGAAACACAGACAATGAGTTTGACGAAGGTGAGATTTGAGCTGCATCTTTAATCCCACATATGGTGAACCAGTTAAATCTTCCTCAATATATCTAGCTTAGAAGAGAAAGTACAGCTATAGGCTGGATTTTTTCCTATCAGGAAGAAAGCAGGAGCTGCCAATGGGACAAAGGTTTTGGATATTGTTTGGCTCACAAAATTGATAGTGAAGGCTACAGAAAATTGCCATTGATATGTATCTTTGAACACCTCTGGGTACTTTTAAAACGTATTCATATCCAGGATCTCCATCCAGAATCATATCTCGATTGATGACCAACAGGGCCACATCATACTTGTATAGCCAAGGGAAGATCTAAGAATAGTTTTGTACTTAAGTGCCTTGTGGTTGAAACAGACATAGGTGAGAGCTTCGAAGAGCACAATGGAAAGCACAGGACCGTAGAGAACATCTGGCCTTTGGCCCTGGCTCTACCACCCATCAGCTGTGCAACCTGAACCTCAGCCTCCTCATCTTTAAAATGGGGAGCCCAGGTTCTCCACCGCTGTAGAGACTGTGTCAAGAACCTAGTAAGGCAGGACACGTTGAAAACATCCTGACAACCACAAAGTATCAGAGTGTTTCAAAGCACAGAAATTATTTTGATAATATTGAATTTTAAAAACCAACAGTTTTTATAGAGTGTTAATAAAATATCAGACATTGTGCTAGGTGTTGGGGATTATAAAGAATGTATAATTCCTAAAATGGAAAATAGGTCTGACTCAGAAAAAGCTTCAGAGTCAGAACTTAAATGAACATAATTTTTCTAGGAAAAGAAGGGACCTAATGGTGAAATAAGGATATAGTTGAGAGAAACCGCATGTGGTTATGCAGAGCTACCTCTTAAGAGCATAGACACTGACACTAAAGCTTGAGAATCTGCATTTGAATCTTGTCTCTACTACTTATGAGTTTATACTGTTGGCAAATTATTTAAGTTCTCTATGTCTCAATTTCTTCATCTATAAAATGGGGGTAAACAGTCCCTACGTCATTAGGCTTTTATGAGGACTAATTAAGACAATATTTGCAAAGTACTCAGAAAAGAGCTGTATTAATCTGCTCTCTTTAGATTTTACTGTAACAAATTATCCCAAATTTCAGTAGCTTATAACAAAGATTTATTTCTCACTCATCTTACATGTTGACCACAGCCCTGTTCCATGTGTCTTCCTCGCTCTGGGATCTGGGCTTCTATTTGGTACACGCTTTTCTCAGACAAAGGGAACAGAACAATGGTGGGACCAAGCAAAGACTCTTTAAAACTTCTGCTTATGAAGCATTCATCGCTTATGCTCATATTTTAGTAGGTGATGTAAGTCACAGAGTAAAGCCTAACAGAGTGTGCAGAGGACCATAGGGAGGGGCCCAGGAGAGAGGGGCATTACATATATTGAACAAAAATATTTGAACAAATAATATAATCTGGGAAAGCCGGGATGGCTCAGCGGGTTAAGCGCTCGCTTTGAAGCCCAGGGGACCAAGGATCGAATCCTGGCCCATGCGGACCCACATGCTGAACTGGGATGTGCCCGCAGTTCAGTTCTTGCCAGGGCCTATGTGGGAGGCTCCCGGCCCAGTTCCTGCCCTGAGCAGCCCGGTGCCCACCTGTGCAGTGAAACTATATGGAAAACTAATGTCAACTATGGAGACTGCTCTGGGTCCTCCCCCTTCTCTCTGTCTCTGTTTCTCTTTGTCAAAAATCAATAAAATAAATCTTAAAAAAAAAAATAAATCTACAAGTATAGAACATAATTAAGTGCTATGTGTTGAAGAAAAATAGTGATTGCACATGGCACAGAATCCTGAGAGAGGACAAGATGTTTGGGAATAGTAAAACATTCAGTGTCACTAAGGTATATGGCACATAGGGGTTGAGGCCAAATTTTGAAAGGCTTTGAAAGAAGACTAGGTTTTTGCCTATAGGTAAAAGATAAGTTGCAGTAATAAAAATTATTTTATAGCTATTGTATTTTGCTGTGTACAATGTGTACTTTTATGCCCAAATTTGTGAGGAAAAAAATAAGGATGGGCATTACGGTATACATGAGTAGTACGAATTCTGTATCTACATAATTCTAGTTCTTTTATTTATGCTTATGAGTTAAAAGTGTAACTCTAGAAATCAATAACAGTATCTGTAGGCAAAATAATACCCTGGAATATGACAATTACCTTGGCTTGGGCCCCAACTCGTCCAGGTTTGTGCTGGGCTTCAGTCTCCCGTGTCTCCCCCCTTGTCAGCTCTCAGCTTCCAGCCCTCCTGGGGCTGCATTTCAGCCTGTGTTCCCAGGCTCCCAACTCACTCTCTCCTCTGCCGGGCTTCAGTCACAGTCCATGGCCCCATCTGCCCCTTTTTCTTCTCTCCTGCAGGCCTCCCTTTCTCTGACCTTGTATCTGTTCTTCTGTTTTGTAATTATTTGTTATATAATATGTTTCAAAATAAGTGCTAAAATTTCTTTATAATGCAAAACCCCCCCCCAAAACAAAACAAACAAAAAACCCCACAAGTACCTGAATATAAATACATAAAACTATGAATTAAAAATTTAAACTGAGGGGAAGCTGGGATGGCTCAGTGGGTTAAGCGCTCACTTTGCAGCACCGGGGACCGAGGATCGAATCCTGGCCCCAGCCTGTGCGGAACCATATGCTGAACTGGGAGATCCCCCAGTTCAGTTCTCTCTCTGTCTCTGTCTCTGTATCTCTCTCTCTCTCTCAAAAATAAATAAATAAATAAAAATATATTAAAAAAAAAATTTAAACTGAAAGATTTTTCCCTGAAAGTTTGGGCCAAAAAGGTGGGTGTGCATTATACACAAAAGCACATTATACATAGCAAATATGGTATATTTTTTAAGGTACTTCTGTGACAGTTTTATCAAGACACTAGCATAACTTCATTTATTCTGCACTAAATATTTAAAAACCAAATACTACTTAGTCACTTGCTTCTGGTGTAATATCTGTCTAATAAGTCATTCTCTGTCAGCCCTGGAATGAGTTGCAGTTGGCACAACAATGCAGAGGACAGAAGGTTTCTTTCAATATGACCAGGCTACATGAGTTCAGGAGAGGGGAGGGGGCATAGAGAAGAAGGGAGGAAAAATGGGGAAAGATAGAAGGTACGAATGAATCTGTGTGTGTGTGAGAGAGAGCGTGCGAGAGCAAGAGAGAGAGAGAGAGAGAGAGAGAGAGAGAGAGAGAGAGAGAGAGAGATGTGCAATGGGCTGATAGAACTTGATTGGGGATTATAGACATTATTTTAGTTATAAGAAGGTAAAAGTACCCTCTAAATATGAATGTTTCTTAAGGATCTAATGTTGTCTTCTACTTTGTACTTGATCCTTTCACAAACTCAACCACGTCTCAGGTCTAATCGGCCTGATTTCTCTTCTGTAGCTTCTGTCATTGCTGATGAACAGCTAAAAAATAAGCTTGGTCCCTCAAATTCAACTGAAAACGTTGGGCATCAGATGAGTTATTTGACCTGCTACACTGTACCCTTCTTTGGTCAATCTGGAGAAGAAATTTAAAGAAAAAAAGAATAAGTAGAAGAAAAGGAAGCATAAAGAGAACAGAAAGACATGAAAAGCAAGGGAAGGCACAGATGACCCAACATCCCATTCTCATTCACCCAGGAAGCAGACCAGGGCTCTAAAATTTACTTCAAAGTAGTTTAGATCTCCACAGTAGATGATGCTAGTTCATAAACTTTCCCCTTAAATATTATACCATGACTAGGAAAGCCAATAAACATGAGGTTCTGCTTGATGTGTTTTTTTTACAGATACCATAAGGCAATATTTTCTTTTCCTTTTGTCTTTAAAACTATTGTGGAGGAAAGAAAGGCAAATCACAACCCACAAATGAGCCATCCTGACTCCTTCAATTGCTCATTTTTCCCTTCCTCTTTCCTATGAGTTAGAAACCCTAAAAGACTTCTGTAATCTTTGCACCATTATGAAGTTTTCTGTTTGTTTTAAAAGCTTTAAAGATTTCCATTACCTACAAAAAAAAAATAAATACAAACTTAGACTACATTCAAAGTCCTAAACAATCTGGTGTCAATCTGTTTCTAATCTTATTGGGTAGGACAGATTTTTTTTTTCACACTCAGGTTGTTTGATCACAACAAAATCACAGTTGATATACCAGGTCTAATGATGAAGTTTGCAAATGTGCCACCATGAGCTTATGGTGGCAGCACTGTACAACTCAATAAGGTGTCATAACCTTGGTATGTCAGTGTCTCACAGATGTGTTCATGTTGATGTGTGAAGATGCCTTGCGGAGTGGTGTTCATTATTGTGTGCTTTTGTGTGCCATCGCGAGAATGTCAGAGTTGGAATTAGAGTAAAAAGCAAACATTAAATTTCTTGTTCAGTTTGGCAAGAGTGAAAGTGAAATCAGAGACATGTTAATCCAAGTTGATGGGAAGAATGTCATGAAGAAAACAGCAGTGTACAAATAAATTAAATGTTTTTTCTGAGGGGAGAGAAAGTGTCACTGATGAAGAGAGGTCAGGGCAGCCAGTCACGAGCAGAACTGATGAAAACATTGCAAAAATTCATCGAACTGGGTGTCAAAATTGTCAGTTGAATGTGAGAGAAGCATGGCAGATCAAGTAAATATCAACACAGAAACAGGAAAATCTTAAATGAAAATCTTGGTGTGAGAAAGGTATGTGCAAAAATGGTCCCAAGAGAGCTCACCAATGAACAAAAAAGCAAAGCAGAGTTGAAGTTTGCTAGGACCCTTTGGAGAGGCAAGATGATGTTTTGGGCCATGTGATCACTGGTGATGAAACATGGGTGTACCAACAAGACCCTGAAACAAGGCATCCAATTGCACAATGGAAGTCAGTCAATTCTCCACAAACAAAAATGTTCCATCAGTCCAAATCAAAGAGTCAAAACGATGTTGTTAACCTTTTTTGATATCAGGAGGATTATTCATGATGAATTTGTACTAACTGAACAGTCACCAAGTTGACTATTTGTAACTGCTGAAAAGGCTGCATGAAAAAGTCAGATGAAAACGACCTGAACTTTTCACCAACAACTCATGATTCTTGCATCACGACAATGCACCAGCTCACATGGCACTGTCTGTGAGGGAGTTTTTAGCCAGTAAACAAGTAACTGTATTGGAACATCCTCCCTACTTACCTGATCTGGCCCCCAATGCCTCTTTTCTTTACCCACAGCTAAAGAAAATATTGAAAGGAAGACATTTTGATGACATTCAGGACATCAAGGGTAATACCGTGATGGCTCTGATGGCCAATCCAGAAAGAGTTCCAAAATTTGAAGGGTGGACTAGGTGCTGGCATTGGTGCATAGCTTCCCAAAAGTATTTCGAAGGTGACCACAGTGATATTCAGTAATGAGGTACGTAGCACTTTTTCTAGGATGAGTTCACGAACTTAATTGTCAGACCTTGTATACTACACAGCACAGGTAACAAAGACAGAAAATTGGCAGACTGTAAAGGGATATGTTGAAGGGGAGAAACCTTCAGTCCAGAAAATACAGCCCTGTCTATTAATGTGCCCCCAAATAGCTTGAAAGAGGACCACATGTGGGAAATATTGTAAAAAGAGAATATTGGCAAATGCAGGCTCTTTCTGTTTTAATCATGCCAGAGTCAGTAAACTCAGGCCCAAGACTTCAACTTCTGAGAATTAGGGTACATCCCAGTGGTAATGACTCACTACTATGATTCATAAAACGGTAGAAAATGAAGAAGTGCATAGAGGTGGATGGCCTGAAGTCTCACTGCAGAACCACAAAAATAACTTAAATAAAGTTCAATAAGTACAAAACATTTTCTTTAAGAAAAAATATTAGTGACATTGTAAATATATAAAGTGTATCTCAATTTTTGAAGTTCTCTCACCAAAGACATTAAGAACAGTTAAACATCGTGATGAGAATATGATGGAAACAGGTGTATAGTATCACTTTTTAAGTTCTTGCTTAAACTGAAATATTTCACTTGACTACTACGGCCAAGCTTTCCAATAACAATTTGGCAGCTTTCATGAAAACAATACTATTTTAAGTATTAAACGTTGGTATTAAAATCCTGAGTTGCCAAAGGAGGAACAACGCAACATAAAACTGTTGTCAGTGATAAATGTGGATAATCTCAAAGCAATCTTTAAGCAAAACCAAATGCCCCTGACCCTTTCCAGAAAGGAAAGGCAGTAGCTGGAATCTCTGATGGATCATAAAGTGGGACTGAAGAGTGACAGCTGTCCTAGGCAAACTAATTTATTATTGCTCCTGGTAAGCTAAACACTGCGCCCCCCCCCCCCACCTTGGCCCAGAAAACAAATGATTCCTCATTCTTTGTAGTGATGTTCCTGAAGACAGACAGTGGACTCCCACCTGGTAAAATACTGTGCTGATGGATCGATCCTCCTCTTTAAACTAGTGGGCTATTTTAAAGTTATATGTTCAGAAACATTTATAATCATGACAGAATGAGTGATACAAGGAGAAAAACTAGCCTAAGCAAAATAAATCCCCCAATAACTGAATAAAATAAACTAAATCCAACACTGACAGCTTTCCAGAAAACATGAGCAAAGTCTTTGGTTTCTTATGTCTTACACAAATGTCTTTTTTTAATAAAAATAAAAAAGTTCTTTCTCTTAAACAAATACACAATTGCCAATAAAATTACTTCCTTAACACATACAGTATATTGGGAGAACTATTGGTCTTAATGCTAAAAGGTGAAATTTCATCAAGGGATTTTCTAACATTCCCCATACACACTGAACACCATCTGTGCATTTCTTTGGGGTAGTAAAAATTTTATTTTCTTTTTAGTATTTTATTTAGTATGAAACCAAAAAAAGGGAAATCACTTGATACATATGCAGAGAAGAGAAGTCATGTTGAGCAAGTGACATCTGGGACAAACTGTGGCTTTGTGAATCTCAGACTTTGATCCTAGAATCAGTGGTGTATAAACCAAATATTCACAAATAATTTTAATATCCTCCTTTATAATTATTCTTATCTAAAGTATACCATATTATATTAAATATTTCATAATAAAAATGTGGCTTTTTAGAAAAAGTCAGAAATAAAATATTCATTAAGTTTAAAGCAAGCATCAATATTTATGGTATGTCATGCAGGGACACTGGCTATGATTCTTACAATATTAATCATTTTAAGTAAACACAGTATCTAATTATGGTGGAACATAAACAG